>PVIY010039212.1:0-23287 GCA_004026745.1 Myrmecophaga tridactyla
ACATAATTACATTACAGTTAGGTAGTATTGTGCTGACCATTTCTGAGTTTTTGTATCCAGTCCTGTTGCACACTCTGCATCCCTTCAGCTCCAATTACCCAATATCTTACCCTATTTCTATCTCCTGATGATCTCTGTTACCAACAACATATTCCAAGTTTATTCACTAATGTCAGTTCATATCAGTGAGACCATACAGAATAAGCAATATTAACTTGAGAAGAAATAGACGAAGCTCAACAGATCAATCACAAGTAAGAGATTGAATCAGTCATCAAGAAGCTCCCCAAAAAGAAAAGCCCAAGACCAGATGGCTTCACATGTGAATTCTACCAAGTATTCAGGAAATAGTTAATACCGATCCTGCTCAAATTCTTCAAAAAAATTGAAGAGGAGGGAAAGCAACCTAATTCATTCTATGAAGCCAACATCACCCTAATACCAAAGTCAGACAAAGATACTACAAGACAATAAAATTACAGATCAATCTCTCTTTAATGAATATAGATGCAAAAATCCTCAAGCGAACACTTGCAAATTGAATCCCGCAGCACATCAAAAGATTTATACAGCATAACCAAGTGGTATGTAAGGCTAGTTCAATATAAGAAAATCAGTTAATGTGAAACATCATATCAACAAATTAAAGCAGAAAAGAAAACCACATGATCATCTCAATGGATGCAGAAAAGGCACTTGACAAAATTCAACATCCTTTCTTGAAGAAAACATTTCAAAGGATAGGAATAGAAGGGAACTTCCTCAACATGATAAAGGGAATATATGAAAAACTCACAGCTAACATTATCCTCAGTGGGGAAAGACTGAAAGCTTTCCCTCTAAGATCAGGAACATAACAAGGATGCCCACTGTCCCCATTGTTCTTCAACATTGTGCTAGAAGTTCTAGCCAGAACAATTAGATATAAATAAATAAATAAATAAATAAATAAATAAATAAATAAATAAATAAATGGAATGCATATTGGAAAGGAAGAAGTAAAACTCTCGCAGTTTGCAGATGACATGAAACTATATGTTAAAAATCCTGAAAAATCTACAGTAAAGCTACTAGAGCTAATAACTAAGTATGGGAAGGTGGCAAGGTACAAATCAATGCCCCCAAATCAGTAGTGTTTCTATACACTAGTGATGAGCAATCTGAGGAGGAAATCAAGAAAAAAATCCATTTACAATAGCAACTAAAAGAATAAAATATTTAGGAATAAATTTAACCAAGGCCACAAAAGACCTATAAACAGAAAACTACAAGAAATTGCTAAAAGAAATCATGGACAACCTAAATAAATGGAAGAGACTACCGTGTTCATGGATTGGAAGACTAAATATAGTTAAGATGTCAATTCTACACCAAATTGCTTTATAGATTCGATGCAATACCAATTAAAATCCCAACAACTTACTTTGCAGAAATAGAAAAACCAATAAACAAATTTATTTGGAAGAGTAGAGTGCCCCAAATAGCTGAAAATATTTCAAGAAAGAAAAAGGAAGTGGGATGTCTCACATTACCTGACTTTAAAGCATATTGTGAAGCTACAGTGGTCAAAACAGCATGGTACTGGCATAAAGATAGATATACTGACCAATGGAATCAATTTGAGTGTTCAAAAATAAGCCCTCTCATCTATGGACAATTGATCTTATAAAGGCAGTCAAGCCAACCCAGCTGGGGCAGAGAAGTTTCTTCAATAAATGGCGTTTGGAGAACTGGATATCTGTATGCAAAAGAATGAAAGAGAACCCATATCTCACACCCTATACAAAAATTAACTCAAAATGGATAGCACTAGGGAATATCAGAATACAGGGTAGAGGATGATATCATCCATATTTTAAAACTCCAATTTCTGTGTGAAACTAAGAGGAGTGATGTTTATTTGGTGCAAAATGTATATTATGGGTAGCACATTACCTAATTCAATACGTTTACCCTGTATTTCTGATATAGTTTAGTCCTATCCAGATCAACTTCGTTCATACCTCTTACTCCATGTCTGATTACTGTTTTCAACTTTTTAAACAGTTCCTGTATGGGGTACTGCTGACTTTCATAGCTTCAGAGCTCTAACTCTGAGTCTCAGGTGTCACATAAAAACCCGAAGTTTCTGGGAATGACCAAGTTATATACAAACAGCTCATATCTCAGAATTTAGAAGTAACAGTTACACCTCCTGAATATATTTGACTGCTGTAAGAGCTTACAATCTAGGACCCTTTACAATAAGCCCCAACCTGATAACCCATGCTCTTGACTTCAGTTCACTGAATTTTTAAATTATAGTTAGTCCATATGATTGAAGAATGATAATGTTTGTCTTTTTGCTCCTGACATTTCATTCAACATACAGCCTTGATTCTTGAAGATGATTGTATAATGATAGAGCTTTTACAATGTGACTGTGTGATTGTGGAAACCTTGTGCCTGATGCTCCTTTTATCCAGGGTGTGGACAGATGAGTAAAAAAATAATAAATAAATAATAAGGGGATAAGGGGTAAAACAAATTGGGTAGATTGAAATACTAGTGGCCAATAATTGGGGGGTTGGTGTAAGGGTATGAGATGTATGAGTTTTTCCTTTTTTCTTTTCATTTTATTTGCTGGAATGATGCAAATGTTCTAAAAATGATCATGGTGATGATGAACACACATCTATGGGATGATACTGTGAGCCATTGATTGTTCACCATGTATAGAATGTATGTGTGTGAAAATTTCTCAATAAAAAAAAATCACAGCTACTGGAACGCAGCACAACAGTTTCAGGTACTTCCCTCTAGCCACTCCAGTACACCACAAACTAAAAAGGGATATCTATATAATGCAAAAGAATAACATATGTATGGACAGTATGTGTGTGATGATTTGTCAATAAAAATATTTTTTTAAAAAGAATAAGGCTGAAATAAAGACAATTTCAAACAAATCAATCCTGAGAGAGTTTATAACTCATGGGTTTTCACTCACTGAAAGAACTGCAAAAGGATGTATACCAATGTAAGAAGAAAACAAAACCTAGGAGGAAGGAGTGGCATGCAAAAAATGTGTAGTTTCTCTTTCTACCCCATTTCTCTTAACAATTTTTCATATTTTCTACCCTTTTTCTTTTGTGGATACAATCTGAATAGTTTCTTCAGCTTTTCCTAGTTTATTAATTCTCCTTATCAAGTTTCTCACAAGTTCTGTTATTGTTAAGATTAAATTCATATGAAGTAACAGAAAAACTCAGGATAGCAGTGCCTTCATAAAAGGTAGAAGGGGAAATTCGGCTTCCAGTTGACATGGAGTATCAGAGACTGGATTTCTTTCCTATTCTTACCTATTGAGAACAAAACTTAAGAAGTTTAATTCACAGGAGAAGACAGGAAGAGACAGTTTGTCACATAATGGAGGCAAAGATTGATTGTTAGCAAGTCACCTCCAGAGTGTTACAGGCTGGAGAAGGCATGGCCTGCTGATAACTTGATTTTGGACTCCTAGCCTCCAAAGTGTGAGCCAATAATTCCTGTGATTTAAGCCAACCAATGTGTGGCATTTTTATTATAGCCACCCTGGTAAACTAAGAACTTCAAGCAACAGAAAATAGTGATCCTGATTGAAGAGAAACAAATAAGGTAAGCCAATAATGGTCCCCAGCTTACTACTTTGAGATAGTTTCCAAACTGTGCCAATGGTAAGGGGAATCCAAGTAGAGCCTAATAGACTACTTGAATTGAGTAGATGGACCTGAGAGTCTCAGAAGATCAGGACAGATAGAGTTCACAGGACAGAGTACTGTGGAGAGGAGAGAAACACAAAAAGAACTTCAGAAATCTTCAGAAGGTTCCCTACTCATTATCATTTGAATAATGATTAGTACATGTATGTGAAGAAACTGAGACTCTGGAAGGAACAATCCAAAATGATTAGAGGAAACAATACCCAAGCTGTACAGCCAGAAATAGTGCTTATTCCTATAAACTTTACTGGAAAACCTCATTCATGGGGCATAGAGGAAAGTACACAGTAGAGTTTTGCCTCAATAGTGGGAATAATTAGCCCAAAACTGAGTACAGCTCCAATTCTGTCTAACAAATCTTTAAAGGATCAAACCATTTTCAAGTAACTTAACTGCCCAGAACAAAGCTTAAGAATATATTTATAGGAATACAAGAATATCCACTAGCCAGCAAAGTAAAATTTAGTCTGCTATTTACAGGTATGTAAAAAAAAGGTATGTAAAAAATTTACAAGGTATGTTAAAAAAAGGCAGAAAACTATGACTTATAATGAAAAGAAAAAGTGTTTAATTGAAACTGACCTAGAACTGAAATAGATGTTAGCAGAGAAGGACATTAAAATAGTTGTTACAGCTGTGTTCCATATGTTCAAAAAGTTAAAGAGTGACATGGAAAATATGTCCATTTTCAAACATGGAAAAATGGCCATTAGAAGTTCAACTTCTAGAGATGAAGTTAAAATGTTTTCAATAAAAAAGTACATTGGATAGGATAGTGGCATATCAGACACTGCAGAAGAAAAGATTAGTGAACTTGAAAACATAGTAATAGAAACTAAAATGAAACTGAGAGGAGAAAAATTTCTAAATGAAAAGACCACAAATTGGCCATGGGAAAATTCAAGTGAATTCATATATGTGTAATTGGAGTACCCAAAAAAGAGAAATGAGAGAAGAAGACATGAAAATATTTGAAGAAATAATAGACAAAAATCTTTCAAATTTGATGAAAATTATAAACCCACAGATAAAAAAAAATGAAAATGACCCTGAAGCATATCACAATAAAATTTCTTAAAACTAGTGATAAAGAGAAAATCTCAAAGCAGCCAGATACAAAAGATATATTACCTGCAGAAGAACAAAAATAAGGATGATTTCTCATCAGAAATGATGCAAATAAGAAGACAGGGAAAGGCTGAGTCCTTATCTTGGAACTTGCCTTTGTGAAGCTTACTCCTGAAAAGGCTAAGTCTACTTATATTTATGTTTGTGTCTAAGAGTCACCCCAGAGAATTCCTTTTCTTGCTCAGATATGTCCTCTCTCTCTAAGCCAACTCAGTAAGTGAACTCATTGTCCTTCCCCCTATGTGGGACATGACTCCCAGAAGTGTAAATCTCCCTGACAATGTGGAACATAACTCACAGGAATGAACCAGGACCCAGCATCATGGGATTGAGAAATCCCAGGGCAAAAAGGGGAGAGAGAAATAAGACAAAACAAAATTTCAGTGGCTGAGAGATTTCAAACAGAGTTGAGGGGTTATCCAGAAGGTTATTCTTATGCATTATAAAGATATTCCTTTTTAGTTTATGATGTATTGGAGTAGCTAGAGGGAAATATTTGAAACTGATGAACTGTATATTCCATTAGCCTTGATTCTTGAAGATGATTTTATAACTATATAGGGTTTATATTGTGACCGTGTGATTCTAAAACCTTGTGGCTGATGCTTCCTTTATCTAGGGTATTGACAGGTGAGTAAAAAAACTAAGGATACAAATAAATAAATAATCGGGGGATAAGGGGTAAAAAAAATTGGGAGATTGCCATACTACCCAATGAGAAGTAGGGGTAAGGGATATAGGATGTGTGGGCTTTTCTTTTTTCTTTTTATTTCTCTTTCTAGAGCAATGCAAATGTTCTAAAAATGATCATGGTGATAAATACACAACTATGTGACAATAAAAAGATATCAAGCAATTAAAGCTTTCATATAGCTCAGAAGAATAATCAGGCAGCTTATAAATGTGTTTCTAGTGTGAGGGAATAATGATCTGCAGGTTTAAGAGCCATATACTTTGATCACAAGTGCTAGAGGAATAAAAATAAATTTCTGTAAGATGTAAAGAATTAAAATATCTTTTGAGTCATTCAAACACATTTCTTCTTATTCTTGGCTCTAACAGTCTGAGTGAAGAAATATCTGACTTAAAACCAAATGGTCCACTTTGGAAAAGAAAGTAAAAGGATCTTAATTTGAGACTTGCTCATTGTTTTTCTTTTCTATGGATCAAAATGACTCTGGTAGGTAACATCTACCAGATATATTTATGAATGGGAAAAATCATTAAGACCGCTTAATTGGCAAAAAAAGTCTCAAAGGAAAGCTTTTAGCATGAAATTTGAAAGGACAGAGAGAACAACTCTTTTAATGAACCTGGCAATATACACATGTTTTTTTAAAAAGAAGACAGGAAAACAATATCTTTAAAATACTGAAATAAAAGATTGCTAAGCTAGAAGTCTACATGCAGCAAAAATATCTTTTATAAATTAAGGTTTTTTCAGACATACAAAAGCTGAAAGAATATATCACCTGCATATTTGTACTATAGGAAATATTAAAGGAAGTCCTTCAAGCTAAAGGAAAATGATAACAGATAGAAATGTATGTTTAAGAAAATGTATAAAGAACACTCAAAAGGGTAACTATGTGGATAAATATGAGATTATTAGTATTAAATATCTTCAAAATATAATTGACTGTTTATATAAAGATGATAACAATGTAGGGAGGGTTTAATATGTAGAAGTAAAATGTATGACAACAATAGTACAAAGGCTGCAGAGAGAGAAAAATGAAAGTATACTATTAAAAGATTTTTATACTATACATAAAGTGATAGGATATTGCTTGAAGGTAGACTATGCTAAATTAAATTTACATATTAGAAATTAGTAAAGCAACCATTAAAGTAAGAAAATAAAGACTTATAGGTGACATGCCAACAAAGATGAAATGGATCTATAAAAAATACCCAACCCAAAAAAATGGGAAAAAGAGGGATGAGAATGTAAATACTAGAGACAAATAGAAAATTCATAATAGATGATAGACTTAAGCCTAACAATATCAATAGTTATATTAAATATAAATGAATTAAATATCCAAAGCAAAAGGCAGAGATTGTTGGGTTGATAAAAGATCAAGACCCAACTATATGCTGTCAATAAGAACACATTTCAAATATAAAACTACAAATAGTTGAAAAGAAAAATGATGGGAAAAGATGTACCATACTCATTATTCAAATGAAAACTGAAGTGGCTATGTTAATATCAGATAAAGTAGATATCAAAGCAAAGAATATTACCAGGCATGAGGAAGAACCTTTTATAATGATAATGGAGTCAATTCTTAAAGAGGATGTAATAATTCTTAATATATATGTGGTTAACAACAGAGCTTCAAAATATATGATGGAAAGCTGATAGAACTGTAAGGATAAATACACAAGTTAGTAACTGATAAAATAAGAAGACCAAAGAAATTAGTAAAGAAATAGAAGACTCAAACAACACTATCAACCAACCTGACCTAATAAACATTTGTATAACTCTCCACCCAACAACAGCAGAATACATATTCTTTACAAGTGCAAAGTGAATGTCCCTGAGGATAGATCATATTCTAGGTTGTAAAACAAGTCTCAATAAGTCTGAAAGGATTCAAGTTATACCAAGTAAAATCTCTGACAACAGTGGAATTAAACTGGAAAAACAAAAACAGAAAGATCTATGGACAACCCACAAATAACATACTTCTAAATTAGACATAAGTTAAAGAAGAAAACTAAAGGAAAATTAGAAATTATTTTTAAGAGAATGAAAATGAATATACAACATATCAAAATTATGTGGGTTGTTGCAAAAGGAATACTTCAGGGGACTTTTATAGCACTGAACATAGAGTTTAGAAAAGAAGAAAGACTTCAAGTCAATGGCCTCAGACTCCACTTTATTGAATCAGAAAAAACAAAAACAAAAACAAATGAAACCCAAAGTCAGCTAACAAATGGAAAAGCTGAAGGTCAGAATAGACATCAATGAAATAGAAAACAGAAAAACAGTGAAGAAAAGCAGTGAAATCAAAAGCTGGATCTTTAAGATCAATAAAACTGATAAAACTCTAGCCAAACCGTCAGACAAAAAAGAAGAAACAAATTATCAATGAGATAATGATGTATTACATTGTATACGAATGAGAAATTATATATTATAGCTTTCATGGATAAAAAGAATAGTAAACAAATATTAAGGGAATATTAGCAACACCTTTTTCTCAATAAACTTGGCACCTTAGAGTAAACAAATTCTTTGAAAAACAAGCTATCAAAACTCATTCAAGATTAAATACATTACTCAAACATTACACCTATTGAAGAAATTGAATTTTTAGTTAAAAACTAACAAAGAAAGCTCCAGGCACAGATGTCTTCACTGGTGAATTTCACCAAACATTTAAGAAAGAAATAATACCAGTCTATAGAAACCCTTCCAGAAATTGAAGATGAAAGAAAACTTCCTAACTCATTCTACGAGTTTGGAATTATCTTGATAAAGATTATTGTCAGACGGTAAAATTACAGACCAGTATTTGACGTAAAATTAGATGTAAAAACTCTAAATAAAATTCTAACAAATTAAATCCAACAACACATTAAAAAGGTAGCATATCATGACCAAGTGAGTTTTGTTTCAGAAATGCAAGGTTGTTTATACAATCACCATCATAACAACAACAACAAAAATGTACTGATCATCTCAATGGAGGCAGAAAAAGCTTCTGACAAATCCAGCATTTCTTTCTGTTAAAAACTCTCAGCAAAATTAGAAAATAGGGGAGAACTTACTCAACCTGATAAAGGGCATGAACAAAAAAAGCAGGTAACATCAAAGTTAACAGTGAAAGACTAAATGAGTTCCTTCAATAGAGGGAAAAAGACAAAGATGCTTGTTTTCACCACTTCTTTCCAACATCGTATTGGAGGTTAAGTTAGGTTGTATTGGTTAGCCAGTGTAGTTAAGCAATAAATAAATAAATAAATAAGAAAGAAAAGATGCCAATATAGAAAAGGAAGAAGTAAACTCTATTTACAGGCAGCACAATCACTATATTGAAAATTCAATGGAATCTACAGAAAGCCACTTTTGAACCAATAAGTTGGTCTGGAAGTTTGCAGGATACAAGATCAATATTAAAAATTAATTGTGTTTTGATACATTAGTCACAAATAATTGGAAATTGAAATTTTAAAAATAGAACCATTAACCACAGTATAAAAATGAAATATTTAAGGATAAATCTGACAAAGGATGTGCAGTACTTGTACACCGCAAACTATGCAACATTGCTGAGAGAAATTAAAGATGAATTAAATAAATAGAAAAGTATACCTTGCTTATGGTTGGAGGGTTCAATATTGTTAAAATTCAATTTTTCCCACATTGTTCTATTGAATCAATGAAATACCAATAAAAATTCTGACAGCTTTTTTAATAGAAAATTAAAAATGATTCTGTAATTCATTTGGAAATGCAAAGAACCTAGAACAACCAAAGGAAATATGGGAAAGAAGAACAAAACTGAAAGCTACTACTTGACTTGGAGATGTAGGAGAGGTAAGAATACGGAAACAAATCTTCAATAATAAGTTTTTCTATAGTATCTTCAAATTAAAGGCTGTAACACATCTGTTATGTTGGGGTGTGGTAAAAAGTAAAATAGATTGGTGTTGCATTACATAGATTGACAAACTATCATACAGACTGAACCCAACAAGTACTTCTTGGATATAATCAGAATCAGTCAGGTAGTGAAGGGTCTTGACTGTGGAAGCAAGTGAGAAATAAGCTTCTTTCAAATTTGATAAATACAATTTATTCACTTACATATTATTGTTACTTGGACCCACTTCTAAAAAAGATTTGAAGTAGTTCATAATTAGAAAGTAGCCAAAGATGAAATACTTTAAATATGTATTTAAAACCCTTGTGTACTTCTTCAATCCTTCTTCTACTAGAGGGGAGATTTCTGAATGATTTCCATTTTATAGTACTAAATAATGGGGGAAAACAAAGATCTTATATGTATATTTTCTACTGTCTAGACTTCTTGTTTGTCCATCTCATGCACGAGGGACAATGGGACATTTTCCAAGACCAGGAGGAGCAGCATGTGATGGGAGCTATCAAATTCCTTCTTATACTTTAGGAAATTTCCCATGATTGTTCCAAAAAGGTAAACGCTTGGGAACCACACTGCAGGAAATGAATAGTTTCAAATAAGTGCCCATTTGTCACTTTGACCGCAGTTTCATACAATGTTTTATAATGGTGGCATTTCCTACTCAGCAACTTCCTTTCCTGAGGAATGTTTGATCCTTTCAAGAGAAGTAATTGGTAACTGAGAATTTACATCTTTTCTTGGGGAGATTCCCTCCATGTTTATTAAAACTAATAGTGGCAAGAAATGATATTAAATACTTGACCTTAGGTTGATATTTCATGTGTGCTACTGCTTTTGATTGGAATCAGGAAAGTCTTATGTGTGTGATGAAAATGCTGTAGTTTGAACAAGGGGAGGAAATTTAATACATCATGAATCCATGAATCTTAAGCATGCTTCTTTGGCACAGTGTCAATGACTTTTCAGATTAAAATTTAAAAATAATAATAAAGGAGACAAAAAAAGCACCCTGGATTTCTCCCCTGACAAAAAAGCACCCTGGAACAATATAGGCATCCTTATCTTTTTCAGAATTTGGATCTTGGAAAATTAAGGGCTACCTGCATCAGAACTCCATAAAAATTTTTATACTTTGCCTGTAGTGGCCTTTCTAATATTGATGAGGTTTCTTTCTTCCTCACAATTATCTACTGTTTAAACTTCCTAGTATATTTCACCAGAACCTTTATGATCTGGGCCTTACTTACCTCTCTAGCTTCAATTCTTTCTCCACCCTCCAGCAATACGCACAGACCTACACACTAACCTTTCATCCACCTGCCCTGTTCCACCCTCCCCCACTAGGCTCCATATTTACACCTACAAGGCAGTCAAATGGAAATGACTTCAGTTCCATATATGGCCCAGTCTTCCACCAGGCTCTGAGCCTTCGCCCTTGTTGTTCAATCTGCTTAAAGCACTGTGTCACCCAGCATCTCTGGTTAACTTCCGCAGATTGTCAATTTCAACTTAGAGGGCACTTTTTCAAAAAATTCTTGGTTGACTCCCCCAGTCAGGATCACATCCCCTTATAGGTTCCCCTCATCTCCCTTACCATAGTGCTTATGTCACTGTATTTGTGGCAGGTTGTACATTTAAAAAATGGCCACAGCAAGGCCTCCTGTCCCTCAGGCAGCTACCTTGACACTCTCAAGCTGTTGAGGCAGAGGTTGGAGGATTCTAATTCTTCTTCCCTTGAATCTAGGCTGGTCTTAGTATGGCCAGGAGAAGGAGGTGGAAATGATGCCACATGACTTCCAAGGCTGGATCAGAAAAGGCAATGGTTGCTGAGATGCTTGCTTTGGAGGGAGCCCATCACCATGTAAGAAGTCCAATTGCTCTACGAAAGTCATGCTGGAGAGGGTGCATGTAGGTATTCAGGCAACAGGCCATCTGGGCTCCCAGATGTCAGCCAGCATGAATGGCCAGCTAAGTGAGTAAAAACAGCTCCAGATGATTCCAACTCCCAGCCACTGTCACCCTGGCAATTGTGTCTTCCCAGATGAGGCCCCAGACATCAAGGAGTCCTGTGTCCTCTAAATGTCTAAGCTGCAGAACCATGGGTATAATAAAATGGTTGTTTCAAGAGGCTAAGTTTACGGGTAATCCTTATACACCACTAGTAAGTGAACAGCATTATATAAATGGGTGTTTACCTATGTAGGTTGTAAAATCCTAAGCATGAGGGCAAGGACTTTGTTTTGTTTACCATTACACCCTTGACTTTCAGCCCAATGCCTGTTACAAAGTATGGGTTTATTAAATAACTTTAACTAAATGAATAGATTAGTGAAAGGATGAATGCTTTCTTTCTTTAGCTTTGTGTTTATCTATCCCTTTCTTGTGTCTTAGGTTTGGTGATCTAGTTACAGATAGATGGTATGCCCAATGTATTGTCTTTCTTATCTATCAAGTTCCATATCATTAATTCATATTGTGTTTCTCTTTACCATTCCTTGCTCCAGTGTTCTTTGCTTTGAAATACTGAAGTGGTCAAGTGAAAGCCTTATGCCATGGGTCTCAAAAAGCCTGTCTGGTACAGCCCCAGGGTGGTCCTACTTTCCCCAAAAGGTACCAGAGTGAGATGAGAAATAGCTGGAGTCCATCATCTTTCTGAATCCTGTGAAATCAAGAGTGGTCTTCAAAAGAGTGCAGAACACATCTATTAGAAAAGATGCCATGTCTCTCATTCCAAATGCAACACATCGTCAGCTCCACATTAACTTATGGAGGGGGTGGGTGAAGGTAAGGAGTAGGGAATTCAGGCACTGTGCTGTATAAGATAATAACTTGGCCTTTAAAATCTGTGCCACCTTCCCTCTCCATCCCTTGCCCTGTCCTTATACATACTCAAACACAAACACACTAGGCCAGGAGGAGGCCTGGCATCCTGAGTTATGTCTGGTTCTATGCAGGATGAGTGCAACCTTCAGTGCTGGAATGCTTGCTCCACTTATAGAGACAAAACAAGAAGAATAATAGAAGGAGAAGGAAAAAAAAGAGGGAGAAGAAAAAGGAAAATGATGATAGGTTGTCTTATTTTTTGTGTGGTATACATCACAAATTGTAATTTTTTTATTATTACATTTATATATTTGTCTTTTATATCCCATAGTATGTAAAAAGTAGAGTTACAAGCCAAAAATACAATAGTCATGGCATTTATATTTACCCATGTTATTACCCTTACTAGAGATCCTTATTTCTTCATGTGGATTTGATCTATTTTCTACTGTCCTTTCCTCGCAACCTGCAGAACTCATTTTAGCATTTCTTGTAGCCCTGGCCTAGTGGTGTTGAAGCCTCTCAGCTTTTGTTTTTCTGGGAATGTCTTAATCTCTCCCTCATTTTCCAAAGACAGTTTTGCTGGATATAAAATTCTTGTTTGGCAATTTTTGTTTTCAGGAATTGAAAAATGTCATTCCACTGCTGTCTTGCAGCCATGGTTTCCAATGAGAGATTGATACTTAATCTTATTGAAGATCCCTTGCATGTGACATGTTGCTTTTCTTTTGTGCTTTTAGAATTCTCTATCTTTGGCTGACCATTTTATCACAATATTTTGCAGTATCGATCTACTTGGGTTGATTCTGTTTGGAGATTGAGGTACATCTTGGCTGTCTATATCATATCTTTCATTAAGTTTGGGAAGTTTTCAGGCATTATTTCTTAGAATATTCTCTCTCTCCCTTTCTCTCTTTCTTCCTTCTGTCTGTGATTCCCATAATGCATATATTGGTATACTTGATTGGTGTCCCACAGGTTCCTCAGGCTTCATCTAACTTTTCTTCAATCTTTCTTCTCTGTGTTCATTTTAGTTTCCTAGGCTGCTCAAAGAAAATACCATTAAATGAGCTGGTTTAAACAATGGGAATTTATTTGTTCATGATTTTGAGGCTGGGAAAATGTCCAAATCAAGGAATCATCTTTCTTTCTAAAGACCATCTGTCAGTGACCCTTGGCTTTTCTGTCCATGACAAGGCACATGGCGGTGTTTGCTGGTCTCTCCTTTTTCTCCTGGGTTTCATTGCTCTAAGCTTCTTGTTTCTATGAATTGTAGTTTAGTCAGCAATAGCAACTTTGCAAAAATGGTGTGCTATCTAATTTGTAGATGACAAAACTAAAGAGTTTAACTAACTTGTTTAAGAGTGCACAATAAATGCTGTAGCCAGAATCTTTAGCCATGTCTGGTTGTCTCTAAATTCTATGCTTGTCTGATTGTCTCTAAATTCTATGCTTTTCCACTCAACTAGACTATAGGGATTTTATTACCTAGAAGTGTCCATGATGTACAGATCAGTTTGAGTCTGTTAAAGGACTTGTTTCAATTCCACTATCTCCACATCACTCCCTTGATGCCTAAGCATAACCAGGAACTCCAAACTGATCTGGAGTATAGTATCTTGGCCATGCCTTGGGGACCAAGGGATTCAGGCTATAAGAGTCTGGCACGGTGCATAGCACCATAGAGCAGACAGTTGAGAAATCCAGTTGCTGGCTTTCAGCTATACATTGCTATATAACCAACAGTGAATCCTTGCTTCTGCAAAAGAACATCAATTCCCTAAGATCCATTCTGGTCAACCAGGTCAGCTGTTCTGGTCATAGCAGCCAGTGTGAATTGAGTCGGTTTTGTTCTTCTCCCATTACATAGTATTTTCAAGCTCTGTTTTCTAAGATAACACAGAGCTGCTAATTTCTCCAATGTTTACAGTAAGTGACAAGAAAAGGAATGGCCAGAATCTAGTGCCTAGTCTCTGGATCATTTTACTTGAGGATTACAGGGAATTCTCAGAAGTATTTCAAAGCTTCAGGAATATTCTTCCCTGAAATTCAGGCTGGTACTGCTGAGAACACAGGGTTCTATAATTAACATCCACATTCCAGAATTGTGGAATTACCCTCCAACAACCACTTTAATTGTTTTTGTTTCTTGTTTTTCTTTTTCCAATTCAGCAAACATTTCCTGATCCTCTGCTATCGTAAGATATTCTGCTTGATAAGTTGTCCCTATGGAAGACACCAAGAAGTAAGGAACGTGGTCCCAACCTTCAGAATATTAGAGTCTGGTAGATAAAGGATCCTCAACCAACCAGTGCCCCAGAGGGTGGGGATCCCTGTCCTAAGGTCCATCCCCTCATGCTAGGGAAACACACAGGAGGGAGAAGTCTATTCCAATAGGCAGACACACTTTTAATTTTGATCGTGGGTTTACTCTTACAGTTTGATTCATTTTGACCTTTGAAGCCTCATTGTGTGTTAAACATTAAGTTACAGAGCAAAAATAAGATACCCTACCTCCTGAGTTTAACTAGCTCATTATACCTAGTGATTAGAGGAAAGAACTTACATATTTCAACAGATTATGTTGTCAATTACTACTCTTTGGTGGGTTGGAATATAATTGTTTATAACACATATGTGCTGATTTTTAGGTCTCAAAGACAGACTATAAGACTGAATATATAATTATAATAGATGATAATTTACATACAAGTTACCATGCCAATAAGTGATTCTTAGGTCCTTCCCATGACCGCTTTCTTCTACATTGGGGAAAAATAATGAAGCTTCTCTATACAAATCCTTCTCCTGAGAACATCAAGTAAGAAGTTGAACTGCCCCTGAGATCTGTTTGGCTGAGTGGCAAACAGATCTGTTTGGCTGAGTGGCTGAGTGGCATCTTCAAGATGGAAAAATCCAGACTCCCAATGGAAATGCTTTACATTAACTCCAGAAGAGAAAAGAGGGAAGTGAGAGCAAGTAAGAAGGAAACAAACAAAACTAATATTAGCTCCAGAAGAAAAGAAGGAGGAGTCAGGGACTTAAGAAAGAAAAAGAAAGGAAAGAAAAGAAAAGAGAAAAGACAAACTGAATGCTTTGAGAAAGAATCAGAAAAAATCTGAAAGGCAGCCTGATTTCCTGTACTCCATGACCTCTTTGCTAATACTCCCAAGATAGAATTCAATTTAGTTTCAAGTGAATGACATCAAACCCCCAAAGCAATGAGTGACTCATAACTCAGAAAATCAGTTGAATGAACTATAAAGATGAATCTGAGTTTATCTTTAGTGCTAGTAGAGCTGTTTCGTCTTCTAATAATAGGTCAAGATATGCAATGGCATTCTATGGGGTCTAAAAGATTTTTTTTAAATACCGTGAATTCTATTTTAACACCGTACTCTCTTCTTCTGATTTTATTTTTAGTTACGTATATTAGGAAAGCACTCAAGAAGCCACCCAATTCAAGAAGCCACCCAATCACGATGCTTGACAAAGAGGAAGGAGCTATAATTGTGGTACGATAGTAGAATGCATTACAGAATTAGTCTGAGCTGTAAAAATGGTATTAGCCACAGTGATTCTCACTTTAGTATCTTAGTATTTTTCCAGGTTTCCAAAGTTCATTTTCAACACCCCAACTGCAGTCTGATGAAGTGGTGGTCACATTTTTATAGGCCATACTTTATTGAATCTGTGCTTAATTTCTCCACCAGTGCCTTTTGTTTTTAACTTTTAGCTTGTAGTCATTCACCACATAAAAATACCAAAACTAATAAGATGATTGGATGAAAATACTGCATAATAATCATGTACTATGTAATGTGGCATAAATGCTGTGTACACACATTATATATTATGGCAAACCTTAGTAATTGCCTGTCTGGTTTAATTTTCAGCTGAGCAAAGGGAAAAAAATCTGAGGTTATGCTATCTTTTCCTCTATTATTATTATTATTACAAATATCTGTGTTGGTCAGGGAACCACATAAATCCATCACTCCTGTTTTATAGTTTGGAAGGAGAGGAATTGAAAGCTAATCTAAGGTAAAACCCTGACCCAAGCTCAGCTTTTCAGAGTTTTCTTACTTTTCTCATCAGAAATGCATTTCAGGTTAACCTTTAAATAATAAGATACAAGACTTGCCTAAGAAATTGTGGGATAGTGAAACTACAGGGTAGGGAGGGGGGCTGGAGGTACAGCCTGAGAACATTGTGTTCTCACTTATCCTTGTTACCAGATGGCTTTAAGCAAGAATGGTCTTTCTGAAACTTGGAGTCTTGCCGGGGGATAAGCAGAGGAAAAGATGTGCCATGTTTGGCAAGAGGAGGCAAAGAGGGTGAAAGCCTGGGCAGGATTAGCTGCAGCCATTCCAGCCTCCCATCATTCTACCCTCTTTAGCCTCTGTTTTACCTTGCCAGGGCAGCTCTAACAATGCATCACAGACAAGTTGGCTTTCAATGACAGAACTAGGCTAAAGAGTCTTCAGTTCTGGGGACTAAGAGTCAAGGTGTCAGCAGGGACATGCTTCCTCTAAAGTCTGAAGAGTTCTCGAGGCAGCTTACTGGCACTCCATGACTCACTCTCTGCCTCTGTCACATGGCCATCTCTCTCCCTGTCTGTCTCTTCCTACTGTGTCCAAATTTCCTCTGCTTAGAAGGACTCTGGTTGTATTGGATTTAGGACCCACTCTACTTCAGTTTGGTCTCATCTTAACTAAGAACAACTTCAAGATCCTATTTACAGATGAGTTCACACTCACAGAACTGGGTGTTAGGACTTGAATCTGTCATTTGGGGGGACACAATTCAATCCATAAGAGCTCCTACCCTCCAACTTCAGAGGCTTTTTTTCCTTCTGGTTTCCTCAAATCTCTTCTGTGTCAGATGGGATTTTCTGAGAGGATCAGCACATGAATTCACACAAAGTCAGGGGAGAGTTTGATTTCAGAAGAGAGCTCAAGCATCTATCATGGTGCTTTAATCCTCAGCCTTCAGCAAACATCCAATGAATGTCTGTTCTCTGCCAGGTACTTTACATAGTCCATGTCATCAGGTAATTTGGAGGCTAGTGGAGGAGTTCATGTTTAAGTGATTGAGAATTGTACAATCATTGACTCTCCATGCTGAGCTTTGGTTCTTCTCAAGATACTGCATTTTGAGCTTCTACAGCCCAGTGCCTTTAGTTTCAGTCTTAGCACCTCTATCATTTCACTGCCTTTGTCTCAAACATGCAAGAACCATTTGGGGTACATTTTGTCTTGAAAGTCTATACCGAACTCCAATCTGTTCTGCAGTCTTTGCCTGGCACTTCATCCCAACCCCATTCCAACCCTGACCTTCTCTGCACATGGACAAACCTTTGTGTCAATGGCCCTTTCTTCTAAGGGCTTTATGAACATAAACAGTTCATTCAATAAACATATTTTATGCCAGCTGTCCTAGATTCTACTCCAGAAGCTTACACACAATTCAGCCTTCAGTCAGAAACTCACAGTCTAGGGAGGGACAGTTAGACTAAAATACAGAGGAACAGACGCTTTGGTAGGAATTTTTACAGGTGTCATGGGAATGTGTAGAATTAGCCTCTAGTCCAGGCCAGGGGTGAAGGAGAGGAAGGCAAGGAAGGTTTCATGGAGGAGGAGACTCCTGGTTGAGTCTTGACGTATGTGCAATAGGATTTATCCAGGCAATGAGGTAAAAGTGGAGATGTAGGTGGCTAGGGTAAAAGGATGCTGTGACAGGTAAAGAGAGAGAGAGAGAGCATAAAATGGTGCTAATTAAATACTGGAAGTATCAAGAGAATAAAAGTGAATAGAGGGACAAGAGGGTGATCAGTCACAAAGGGGTAGCTCTGAGCTGTTCTCTTTTCAACAGGTACAAACAGCTTTCACTGTTTTATTAATTGTCTACTATTAACTGCCAATTAACTGCCATTAATTGGATAAATGAATGCCTGGTAGAGAGAAACTGATTGCTAAGTCCCTTCCCCAACTGATTCTATTACTGTAAATCTTGAGAGTGCTTTTTCTCTATTCAATCAAATCTGTGAGCAGTTAGCAGGACTAAAATAATAGCTCATGATCCAGTATAAGCATAGACCTATTTGAGACAATCTTTTATTATTCAGCCATGCAAACAGTAGCTTCTCCAGAAACCCACTGGCTTGCCCAGCTCAGGCTCAAGAAGGTGACATAACTGTTCCCCAGCACGGACATTGACAGTCTCAGCTAGACCTGGGAGAATTGCTTAGTTGCCTCCTCCCCCATCATGTAGTTCATGGGTTGCTGTCACTCCATCACTCTGGTCACCAGATGTCAGGGAGCCCCGCCCCCCCCCCCCGAAACCTATGATGCAATGCTCAGTTTAATACAGACACTTTGCCTCCTTACCTGGAAAGAGACCTCTTCATCCCCTGACTCTGAATGCATGTCTGACTCCGGGTAAATGTAAAAGCTTATCAGATGGTCAAACAAACCATATAGTTTCATGATTACTATGAGGGCTGCTGATTTTAATTGAGTCTGCAGTAAACAAAATAAGGTGGAAATCTTAGCTCTCTGGTTACATAATCATCAGCTTACTTTTATGAACAAAACATCCGTGTTCCTTCAAAGCAGAGCCCTTATCAGGAAGGAAATAGCCGATGTCATTCATTTTTCTTGCAAGTCATCAAGAGACTTGACGCTGTCTTATGCCTTAGAAAAATGTCACTACACATGCCATTTGTCATGTTTCAGATTAAACCATGTTGGTGGGAAGGGGGGGACTGGTTAGAAAATGAAAGTGGCACATTGTGCACATAAGAAATCATGTGCCAAAGAACATGGGCAATAATGAAGCCATGTGGCTGACCATAATTTGGCTTCTAGGATCAGTATCCTGGGCCATTTAGCAAGTATGTTCCCTTTCCTCTGAGTCCTTTTTTTTTTTTTTAAACCCGGTTCTTTTCTAGTGGTTTGTGGGCTAAGCTAACTTCTGATGCTGCTCTCTGCACCACTTAGAGATTCAACACGAAAAAATCCTGGGGGCTTAGCTTCTATCCCACCGAGAGGAAGAGAAGAGACTGGTATTTCCTAAGGCCAGTCTCTGGGATTCAACACTGTCTTTAAGCAGGAAGAAGAAATATTAACCACTGCTGTCTGGTTTTGGAGGAAGGGTGATTCCCTGAGAACTGTTTGACACAACAGGAATCTTAAATGATGAGGCAGAAATCAATTGCTTAATGGTTTTATTTTTTTAAACATTTTAAATTGTTAAATATAACATCCATACAAAGAAAAAAAAATAACAAGCAATGATTTTCAATATACTTCAACAAGTAGTTACAGAATAGGTTTCAGAGTTTGTTAACCACTCCATTATTTCAGGTTTTTCCTTCTGGCTGCTCCAAAACACTGGAGACTAGAAGTGGGTTTTTTTTCTCTTTTTGTGAAAAATAACATATTTAAAAAAAAAACAATGAATTTCAAAGCACAGTGCAACAATTAGTTGTAGAACAGATTTTAGAGTTTGGTATGGGTACAATTCCACCATTTTAGGTTTCTTCCTTCTAACTGCTCTAAGATACTGGCAACTAAAAGAAATATCAATATAATGATTCAGCAATCATACTTGCTTGTTAAACCCTACCTTTCCTGTTTAACTCCACCATCAACTTAATTAATTAATCAGTTAGGTAAATTCTAATTGAATACTCACTACATGCAGAGCATTTTATTCTGGGGAACACAAAGAATTATTAGATCCAGGGTAAGCATAGACCTGTCTAAAACCATTTTTTATTTTTCAGCCATGCAAACAGAGGCTTCTCCAGAAACCCACTGGCTTGCCCAACTCAGGGCTGGAGAAGCTGACCCTACAAATCGGTCTGGGAACTGACTACAGGGACAGGAATCCTGCTCGTTGTGTTTTCTTTGTCACTGCATCTCCAAACCTAGCACAATGTTTCCTTAGAACGTTCCAGATGTTCACCAAATGTTTGTCAAATAAATGCATGCGGTCAATACCACGTGGGGACAGTAAGTCCTTTCCAAGCCCAGGAGAGAGCACTCCTGGCTTAGGTGATTCAGGAAGGCTTCCTAAAGGAGGTGGAAATTTAGCAGCACTTTCAGGAAGAGGTAGGATTGGATGCAGCAGGTCTGTGGGGAGGGAGGGGAAACAGTTACTTCTTCAGATAAGGAGAAAGACCCAGAGCATTTTCAGGAAGTGAAGGGTTGGAGTGCCAGAGGCTGGAGCAGGGGAGGGTGAGCAGAGGGAGGCGTGGGAGAAAGCCTTGAGAAAGGGTGTTTAGAATCCACCTGAGCAGAAAGCTGCGGGCTGGACGAGGGTGTCTGTAAGTCATTGCTGCGTGGCCTTCGCACCGAGGTCCAGCAAAGGGAATCAGAGATAAACTGGAGAGACGTGGACCAGAGAGAAACTGACCGAGTAAAGGGTTGGGGACACCAGCAATGCTGGGTTCCTTTTCTGCCTTAATTTTAACCTTTAGATAAGGAAATGAAAACAAAAAAAAATAATAAACCACTACCACAACAGAACCCTCCAACTTCCTATTTTTTTTCCAAGTGAGACATGAGGATTATTATAGTCACAATTTTGACGTAACGAGATGAGCGGGAAGAAGAGCAGACCCCCAGAAACCCCAGGACACAGCCCTGAGCCACGAAATATCTTAGGAGAGAAGTAGCTGCCCAAGCCTTCCTTCTTGGCAAGGGCGTGCATGGAACCAGAGACTGAAGGGTCTGGTTAGCTCCAACCTTTGCAATTTATAGTCTTGCAACAAAAAGGATGTGGGGAGTGGGGGGGTGAAGAGAGTTTTGGGCACTGAAGGATTTGGGGAAGAACAGACATAATTTGGGGCCCTGGCTGTCCCTCTTCCCCGCCCTGCTGTGCCACGTGTGTCCCAAACAGACCCTCTGTATGCAGAAAGCTGGGTTTTCTCTTTCCGGCTCTGTCTTCATGGTCTTCAGTTAAACTCAATCGCAATCTCAACGATAATAAAACAGAGCAAAACAAATCAGTCAGAGGAGGAGGGGGGAACCTCATGAGCTTAGATTTCCCAATAAAAAATAAAGTTACAGGAAATTGTTATACTCCAGGAAAGAGTAGTTTTGTTTTGTTTTTTTTTCCCTATAATTAGCTTTAGCATCAGCATTGCAATCATCTCGTTCATCTAAATTGGAACAATTCTGCCACCTCTCCCGTCATACTGGGTATCACTCGGCTTTAGTCTTTATGCTGTTCTCCTGCCTCTTGGCAGGCTGGGACCTCCTGGATGGTAGGAACTTAATCCATTTACCTAAAACATTCCTTGGCACAGAGTAGGTGTTCTGTGAGTTTTCTGACTGAATAGGACCCAGGAGGGGCTTAAAAGGGCAGGGTTACTGGGGGGTCTCCCTTACTGCATGAGCCACAGAATGACTTGCTGATTAAACCACACACAACTATTGAATCTAATGCACATTCATGGACACACACACACACACACACACTCATGCACACCCATCTTCCAGAACCAAACATTACTTTTTGCAATCATGTGGTATATTTCAATATCAAGGAATAAGTACATTTTCTTAATATGGCTCCATGTATTCCCACCCTGAGACTCGTGATTTACCCAAATGTCCTGAAAGTTCAGGGTCACCCACTCCTCTTTTTCTTCCCTCCCACGCCACTCTGCTGGCCCTCAGGTGTACTTCAGGCCACACCCTGGGCCCCTGATCTTGCCCAGGTCTTTGTCCCTGACCCCTAGTTAAGAAATCCAGGTTCAGAGAGATCCATCGAACCACAGATGGTCCTATAAAGCAGAAGCTTTGAGATGCTGCTTTTTCACCTGCTAGGTCCCACCACTTTCCTAGGGGGACATTTTAAAGCGACTTTCCACAAGAGGGAAAGGGAGTACCAGGACAGACATCCCAAGCTGTGCCAGAACCCCTGACCTCATTTGGATGGGGGCAGAGGGTCAGGTGAGGAGAAGGGGAGCTCTGTCTACACTTCCAGTGACAAAAACAAGCTCTTCCCATTATGCAAACAGGGTAATGCAAACAAGTCATGGAAGTTTAGAGAAAGTAGAAAGCATGTCACTGTGAGCTAAAATGCTTCCGGAAGACTCCTCCAGGCCCTGAGATAGGAATCTAGATGTTTGAGCATACTTTGCGTAGATGGGATGGTGGAGTGGGCGGGGCCGGGACAAGGAAAGGGTATTCCTGGTATTTCTGCCTGAAGGGCCAGAAAAACTTGGAGCTGGGACTGGACAGAGCTTGTGGGATGTGAGTTTTATGACAACTGTTCATCAAGGGATCTGAGAGGGGTACGTTAGGACACCAGGGCAAAGGCAGTGTGCGTGCATATTTTTGTGCATGCATACATGTATGCAAGTGTGCGTACGTGTGTGGGGGAGGTAGGAGTGTGTGTATGTGTGCACATACCCACACATGTGCTCATAGAAACTTGATTTGTACACTCCGTCTCCAAAATCCTTTTGCCCTCCATTTTTCTTCTGCAAAATATCTCATGTTAGTAAAAGTGCAAACAACTGAAGAGTGGCTTTCGTATTTTTGCAGAGTTAATTGCATTATATCATTAACGATTGACGTGCTCTGACCAATATCCACTCCTTGAGTTGACAGGAATGCTTATCAGTTTAGCTTTGTGCTTTAAAAACATCCTTATTTAAAATAATTGCTAAGATATTCCTTCTAGGCTCGGGAAGCAGATAAAAGGACGCACTCAACACTCCCTTGCTTTCAGAAGTATGCACCCTCCAGGAGGGCTAGGGGGGAAGGAGTAAGAAGGACCTCGTATTTCTTCTGCAGAAGGGAGGGGTGGGGCTGGACAGATCAGGTATTGCTACTCTGACCTCACTATTTCAACACCGAGGGTAGGAAGGAGCTGGAAGTCGGGGGAATCAAGGAATGCAAACTCTACCCCACCCAACCCCCTCCCACCCATTCCTGCCAACCACATCCCCCC
>PVIY010039213.1:0-23278 GCA_004026745.1 Myrmecophaga tridactyla
ACAATTTTCCTTGCAGAGTTGGACTTAGAGTGAGGCCACATTTGAGCAACCAAGAGGCTTCCTGGAAGCAACGCTAATGCCTCATTATAGGTAGTCTTAGATTTTACACTACAGAAATAAATTTCATAAGGGCAAGTCTTAAAATCAAAGGCTTGACTTATTTTCTTGGGAGTCCCCAGTATTTGAGAGGGTACCAGGGGTTTCCCAGATGGGAAAGTGTAATAGTTCCATATATATATATACATTTTTTCCCTTCAGACCCTCAAGGGTCTCTCCCAATACTTCTTAATTATCAGCCCACCACAGTCTGAGATGTTTCTGGGTATTACATTAAGCTATACAGAATTACAAGGCCTTGTTCCCATGCTGGGCTCAGGAGTTTTGGGTTGGGTTGTTTAAATGAGCTATTCAGACAGGTTGATTTAGATTGGGTGTTACAGAAAATTTAGTTTCTAGACACAGTACACCTCTCTGCATTTGGATTCATACAGTAGGTGAAGCTCTAGAGTATATACGCTATCATCTTTTACCCTGTATACTGATTTATCTTAGTCCAAGTCATATTGGCTTTGTTTTTAATCTCTAATTGAAACCTGATCTCTTTTTCAGTTACCTTAACTGTTATTGTAGTAGCCATGCCAACTTTCAGGACTGTAGGACTCCATTTCTGAGTCTTCATTGTCACAGAGGTTCTCAAAGTTCCGGGGAAATACCGTTTATACATATATAGCTCAGTGTCTCAGAATCTAGAAATACATCTACAACTATGGACTAAGTGTAGCTGCTATAAGGGCCTACAATCTAGGCTCCAATTTTCTTATAAATATTTTTTGAAAGAGACCTTTGTATATATTTTCGTTTGTTTCGGTGGCTTATTTTGCACCACTCATTAGCCCCAAGGTTCATACACGTGCCTCATGGCGTCCTTCCTTTTTATAGCTACACAGTATTCTATCATATGGATATATGGATATATATCACAGTTTGCATTTCAGCTTCTCAGTCATTGTACCCTTCGGTCCCTTCAATCTATTGGGCATCATGGATAATATCCAAAATAAACAAATCATGTCTTACAGTGTCCTCACTTAGTTCTACAATCAGCAGCACTCTTAGTTTTAAACAATTTTCATTGGCCCAAAGAGACAAAGAATCGATAAACACAGCCATATCCAATATCAAATAAAAACTTCCCCTACAGTAACAAAGGTTTATCAATTGCAACAAGGAACTATACTAATGCAAAATGTTAATAATAGGGTAAACTGTGGGTGAAGGGTGAGTGGAAACTCTGCACTTTCTGCATGGTTTTTCTGTAAACCTACAATTGCTCTAATTTAAAAAAATGAGGGATATATTAAGACATAACAAGATAAACAAAAGCTGAGGGCGTTTGCCACCACTAGACCAGCCCTACAAGAGATGCTAAAGAGACCCCTGCAGGTTTAAAGGGCGATAGACCTTTTCATGCAGATCAAAGCTGCATGAAAAAAATAACAATCCCTGGTGAGAGTAAGGACATGGATAAATATAAATGCCATTACTAGTGTAGTTTTGATTTGTAGCTTCACTTTTTATTCCCTACAGGGTCTAAAGGCAACTGCATAAAATGAAATGAAAAGTCAGTGGTTTTGTACTCAATGTATAGACGTAATTTGCGCAAAAACTACACAAAGTTGGGGGGATGGAGGGATATAGGAACATAGTTTGTGTATACTATTGAAGTTAAGTTGATATTAAAGCAAAGGACATTGTTACAGATTTAGGAAGTTAAATTTAAGTCTGATGATAACTACAAAGAAAATAATGGAGAATATGCAAGCTCATAGAGATAGAAAGTAGAGAACAGGTTCCTAGGGCTAGGAGATAACAGGCCATGGGGAGGTAATGCAAAATGAATGTGGGGTTTCTATTTGGGGAGATGGGAAGGTGGTAAGAGTACTGAAACTGTTATCTGTCATGCTTTTGTAATTAATTTTTTATTAGAGAAATTGTAGTTTTACAAAAAATCATGCAGAATATACAGAGTTCCCATATACCTCCCCCCACACACATACACCTTGCATTACTAATACCTTGCATTAGTGTGGTATCTTTCTTACAATTGATGAAACAAAATTATTATAATTATGCTATTAACTATTTCCATAGTTACATTAGGGTTCACTGTTTGAGTTGTAAAATCCTATGGGTTTTCTTCTTAATTTTTATTCTGGTAACATATAAACATATATGTTATAAACATATAACATATAAACCAGATATTTGCACTTTTAACCACATTCAAATATAAAATTCAGTGGTGTTAATTGCATTCACATGATAAAAATGATGCTACCATCACCACCATCCATTACTAAAACTTTTCTATCACCCCAAACAGAAACTACGCCAAACAAGCATTAACTTCCCATTTCTTACCCCCACCCTGTCCCCTGATAACCTATGTTCTAGATTCTGACTGTGAGTTTCCTTGTTCTGATTATTTAATATTAGTGAAATCATACATTTGTACTTTTGTATCTGGCTTATTTAGCTCAGTATGATGTCCTCAAGGTTCATCCATGTTGCCGTATATATCAGAACTGCATTCCTCTTTATGGCTGAATAATATTCCATTGTGTGTATATACCACATTTTGTTTATCTGTTCATCTGTTGAAGGACAGTTGAGTGGTTTCAATCTTTTGGCAATTGTGAATATTGCTACTGTGAACATTTCTGGCAAATATCTGATCTAGTCCCTGCTTTCAATTGTTTTCTAGGTTTGGGATTGCTGGGTAACATGATAATTCTGCACCTCACTTTCTGAGGAACCACAAAACTGGTTTCCACTGTGGTTGAACATTTTTACATTCCCACCAACAATGAATGAATGTTCCTATTTCTTTATGTGCTCTCCAATACATGTCGTTTTCTGTTTTTTTATTAGTTGACATTCTCTTGGTGTGAGATGATATCTCGTGGTTTTGATTTGCATTTCCCTAATAGCTAGTGATGTTGAACATCTTTTCATGTGTTTTTTTAGCCATTTGTATATCCTCTTTAGAGAAAGGTCTTTTGCCCATTTTTAAATTGGGATTTTTTTATTGTTGAGTTGTAGGAATTATTTTAATTTTAATGAAGTCCCATTTATCTATTTCTTCTTTTCTTGCTTGTGCTTTTGGGGTCAAGTCTAAGAAACCATTGCCTAAGTTCTTCTGTTTTTTTTTCTAGGACTTTCATATTTTGGGGTCTTACATTTAGATCTTGGATCCATTTTGAGTTAACTTTTGTATAGGGTGTGAGGTAGATTTCCACCTTAATTTTTTTGAAATGTTTTCCCAACGTAAGTTGTTGAAGTGATTATTTTTTCTATGTTGAGTGAACTTGGCATCATTGTCTAAATGAATTCACATATATGTGAGGATTTATTTCTGAACACTCAATTTGATTCCTTTGATCTATATGCCTGTGCTTGTGCCAGTACCATGCTGTTTTGATTACTGTAGCTTTGTAATAAGTTTTAAAATTGAGTAGTGTGTGTCCTCCAACTTTCTATTCATATTCAGAATGGTTTCAGTTTTTTAGGTCCTCTTATGCTTCTGTATAAATTTGATGATTGGTGTTTCCATTTCTGCTGAAAAGTTGATGGAATCTTGATAGGCAATGTATTGAATCTGTATATCATTTTGGGTATAATTGATATCCTAATGATATTTAGCCTACCAATCCATGAACACAGTATCCTCCCATTTATTTAGGTCTTTGATTTCTTTTGTCACTGTTCTGTATTTTACCATCTGTAAGTCCTTCACATCTTTGGCCTCTCTTTTTTTGGCAATTGCTAATAATACAGATATGAAAATTGGTATGCAAATACCTTTTGAATCCTCACTTTCAGTTATTTGGGGTATATACCTAGAAGTGGGATTTTCTAGGTCATATGGTAAATCTGTACTTAACTTTCTGAGGAACTGCCAAACTCTAACCATAGTAGTTACATGATTTTACATTCCCACCAACAATGAATCAGTTTTCCTATTTCTCCACATTTTCTCCAACACTTGTAATTTTCCTTGTTTTAAATAATATTCATTTTAGTGGGTATGAAATGATATTTCACTATTGTTTTGATTTTTATTTCCCCAATAGCTAATATGATGAGGAGCATGCTTTCAAGTGCTTCATGGCCATTTATAGATCTTCTATGGAGACATATCTATTCAAGTATTTTGCCTATTTTTAAAAACATGGTTATTTGTCTTTTTGTTGTTGAACTGAGAATTCATTATGTATGCTGAATATTAAATCCTTATCGGATATGTAGTTTCCAAATATTTTCTCCCATTCTATAGGTTGTCTTTTTTACTGTCATGATAAAGTCCTTTGATACACAAAAGTTTTTAAATTTTTGATGAGGCTCTATTTATCTATTTTTCAGCTTTTGCTCTTGCTTTAGGTTTAAAGTCTGAGAAAACACTATTTAACACAAGGTCCTAAAGATGTACCATGTGTTTTCTTCTAGGAGTTCTATAGTTATCAAACTTATATTTAAGTCTTTGATCCATTTGATTTGATGTTTTTATATAATATGAGGTAGGGGTCCAGTGTCATTTTTTTTCATATGGACATTCAGTTTTCCCAGCTTCATTTGTTGAAGAGACTATTCTTTCCCAATTTAGTGAATTTGGCACCCTTGTCAAAAATCAGTTGGGGGTGGGCAACACTGGCTTAGTGGCAGTGTTCTCGCCTGCTGTGCCAGAGACCTGGGTTCAATTCCTGGTGCCTGCCCATGCAAAAAAAAAAAAAAATCAGTTGGGCACAAATATAAGGGTTGACTTCTGAACTCTCAGTTAGATTCCATTGGTCTGTACAACAGTCCTTGTGCCAGTATCATGCTATTTGCGTTGCAATGGCTTTGTAATAGGTTTTAAGAAATTGGGAGATGTGAGTCCTCCAACTTAATTCTCTATTTCAAGAAACCTTTGGCCAGTGGGGCCCCTTACTCTTCCACATAAATTTGATGATTGGCATTTCCATTTCTTTATAGAAGAATGTTGAAATTTTGATTGGGATTGTGTTGAATCTGTGAAGTTCTTTGGGTAGAATTGACATCTTAACAATATTTACCCTTCCAAACCATGAACATGGAATTTCCTTCCATTTATTTAGGACTTCTTTGAATTTTTGTTGGCAATGTTTTATAGTTTTCCATGTGTAAGTCCTTTTCAACCTTGGTTAGATGTTCGTAGAGACTTTATTATTTTAGTTGTTAATGTAAATGGATTTTTTCTTAATTTCTCCTTCATATTATTCATTACTAGTGTATAGAATACTGCAGATTTTTACATGTTGAGCTTCTACCCTACCTATGTTATAAATTTTTTATTAGTTGTAGTAGTTAGGTTCAGGTGTCAACTTGGCCAGGTGATGTTGTTTTGGAATTAAATCATCAGCATGTGAATGTCATGTATGGCTGATTAATCTAAGGTTGACTAAGGGGAGTGCCTTCCACAATGAATGACTTTAATTAGCTATAGGCTGAAAAGGAGGGTCAGAAGAGAGAGAAGTAGCTCAACAGAGCTCAGCAGCTCAGCAGCTCAGTGCAGACTGGCACAACTCAGCTCAGAGCTAATGCAGAAACAGATACTTGGAGATGCAGAAAGGGATCACCCTAGGGAAAGCTGTCTGAACCCAGAAGCCAAGAGGGAAGTCCAGTAGATGCCATTGCCTTGTGCCTTCCCATGTGACAGAGAAACCCAGAGGAAAGCCAGCTGTCTTTCCTCCAAGGAACTATAAATCCCCTTTATAAAAGCCAGTCCATTTCTGGTGGATCAGCAAACTGAAACATTAGTTCTAATACCTTTGTTGTGGATTTTTCAGGATATTTTGTATATAGAATCATGTCATCTACAAATAGGGAAAGTTTCACATTTTCCTTTACAATTTGGATATCTATTATTTCTTTCTTTTGTCTAGTTGTTCTAGCTAGAGCTTCCAGTTACAGTGTTGAATATCTGTGGTGACAGTAGGCATCCTTGTCCAGCTCCTGATCTTAGAGGGAAAACTTTCAGACTTTCACCATTGAGTATGATTTTAGCTGTAAGATTTTCCTATATGACTTTTATCATGTTGAGGACAGCTCCTTCTATTCTTATTTTTCTATGTGTTTTTACCAAGAAGTGATGTTGGATTTTGTCAAAAGCCTTCCCTGCATCAGTTGAGATGATCATGTGTTTTCCCCTTTGTTCTATTAATGTGGTGTATTACATTAGTTTAGTTTTCTTGCATTGAACCACGCTTGCATACCTCAGATAAATACAACTTAATCTTGATGTATAGTTCTTTTCATGTACTGTTGGGTTCGATTTACTAGTATTTTGTTGAGGAACTTTACTTGTATATTCCTGGGTGATATTGGTCTGTATTTTCTCTCTTTTTTGTTCTCTTCTCGCTTTGGTCTTAGGTGATGCTGACTTTGTAGAATGAGTTAGGGGAGTGTTCCCTCCTCTTCAATTCTTGGAAGAATTTGAACAGGATTGGTGTTAATTATTTCTGCAATCTTTGGTAAAATTCACCTGTGGCACCATCTGGTTCTAGGCTTTCTTTGTGGGAGGTTTTTGATTACTGATTCAATCTCTTTACTAGATATTGGTTGGTATAGATCTTCTATTTCTTCTTGGGTTAGAGTAAGTAGTTTGTGCTTTCCAACAATTTGTCTATTTCATCTATATTATCTAATTCCTTGGAGTATATTTGTTCACATTATCCCCTTATAGTTCTTTTTTATTTCTATGGGATTGGTAGTAATGTCCCCCTTTCCATTTCTTATTTTAGTTGTGTCCTCCCTTTTTATCTTTCTCATCTGGCTGCAAGTTTGCCAATTTTATTGATCTTTTCAATGAGCCAACTTTTGGTTTTGCTCATTCATTCTGTTTTTTTTTTTTAATCCTCTATCTCATTTATTACACTCAAATCTTCATCATTGCCTTCCTTCTGCTTGCTTTGGGTTTAGTTTCTTCTGCTTTTTCTAGATCCTCCAGTTTTGAGGTTAGGTCTGTGATTTGAAATCTTTCTTCATTTTAATATGAGCACTTATAACTCTGCATGCCTTTGGTGCATTCCCTAGGTTTTTTGCATGCTGTGTTTTCCTTTTCATTTGCCGCATGAGATTTCCTAATTACCCAGGTAATTTCTTCTTTGAACCATTGTTTTTTAAAAGACTATGTTGTTTAATTTCCACATATTTGTGAACTTTCCATTTTCCCTCTGTTGTTGATTTCTAGCTTCTTTCCGTTTTTTATGGGAGAAGAGATATTACATTATTTCAATATTTTTTAATTTATTGAAACTTGTTTTATGACCTAGTATATAGTCTAACCTGGAGAATGGTCCATCTACACTAGATAAAATGTGTATTTGGTGGCTGTTGAGTGAAAAGTTCTATATGTTTATTAGGTCCAGTTGGCTTAGAGTGTTGTTCAAGCCTTCTGCTTCCTTCCCAATATTCTGTCTAGATGTCCTAGCCATTATTGAAAGAGGTGTATTTAAGTCTCCTAATATTAACATAGAAGCATGTGTTTCTAACCATTCAGATCTGTCAATATTTGCTTCATATATTTGGGGGCTCTGCCCTTAAGTTCATATATATTGATAATTGTTTTGTACTCTTGCTGAATTGCCCTTTACCATTATGTGATAATATTTTTGTCCCTTATAACCATTTTGACTGAAAGTCTATTTTTTCTGCTATTGATATAACTACCCCAGCTATGAATTGGTTACTATTTGCATGGTATATTTTTCCATTCTTTCACTTTCAGCCCACCTGTATCTTTGAATTCAAGGTGAGTTTCTTGCAAGCAGCATATAGTAGTGTCATGTTTTTAAAAAAATCCATTCTGGAGAGTTTAATGCACTTATATTTAAAGTAACTACTGATAATGCAGGATTTTCTTCTGCAATTTTGTCATTTTATCTTTGTAAGTCTCATGCTTTTTTGACATTCAATTCTCCTGTCAATGCCTACTTTCATATTTATATGATTTTTTTGTAATGTACCATTTTGAGTCCCTTCTCATTCTGTTTTCATATATTTTCTTTGTGGCTACCATGGGGTTAAAATTTAACATCTTAAATTTACGTTAATCTGGCTTCTCACCTTCCTCACCTCTGTCTCTGTGACAGTACCCACATGTCCTCTTATATGTGCTTTCAATGAATTTTCTATCTGCTTACTCTTTGGGCAATGCCATTGAATTTTTTCTTGCAGTGTGGACAAGAACCTGGAAGCCAAAATAAGGCAACATATTTTGGTGAGCCAGCCAGGTGACATTTATCTCTGACTGAATGGTAAATCATGGCTATTGACCAAGAAGCTTGGCCGTGTGCTTTGATTTTTACTTCTTACTTGTCTCTCTCCCCCACCTCCTTTTTCTCTCTTTCTCTATCTAAGGGCTCAACATCTGGCTCCTCCAGGACATAAACTCAGTTCACCCTGAGCCATTGGCTCCCTTCTCAGTGGGGACAGGAGCCCCATCTCCATGCAGTGTATATGCAAGGAGGCTAAGGGTAGTGGTTGGTACTGCCCTTTGGGACCTGACTGGCAGCTTCTAATGTGGAGCAGGAGTCCAAATTGAGTCCCCATGGACTCCCCTTGTTTCTCTCTCTCTCTCTCCCCCTCTCCATCCCTCTCTCCCTCTCTCCCTCTCTCTCTACCTCGTACCTCCCTACCTCCCTACCTCCTTGGCTATAATGTGAAAGCCATTAAGCCCCTGAGTTTGCAAGCCCTCTTGATCTCCACTATGTGGTATTGCTCGGATGACTGGCTTCTCACATTTTCTTTCCTGGTCTTTCCATCTCTTCATCTGCTACTACGTCGCAAGTCCCAGTAGTTAGCCCTCTTAAAAGTGTCACCCAGTGCAGGAAGAAGCCATTAGCTGGGAATAATAGGCTGTTGGGTGTGTGTTCACTTTCTTAAAAAAGATGTATGCTGTAAGGAACAGAGGGAGTCTTACTCCTGGCCATGTCCTGCAATATGTCCATACCTAGACCCCTCTGATTGCCTAAAAATTGTACTAAGCCATGTTCTTAAAAGGAGCCTGATTTCCTTGCTGCATGTTCTTTCCATCTACCTTGATCGTGGCAACACCCAAGACTAGCAGCCAGGAGATCCCCTCTCTTAAGTTTCTTTGTAGCAGATCCTTTCTAGTTTCTCAGGCAGTAATTTAAGCAGTAAATTAAGAACAACAGACACCCGGGAAGATAAGTAGATTGGCTCAGCAGCTTCAGGATGTTACCAGGTCGTCCATCTTCTGAGTCTTCAAGGACCCTGGGGATGCCAAGGGATAGGGAGCCTGATCAAATTGGCTCAAGGGATCAGCACTCAGAACGGCAGAACAGTGACCTGGGACAGTAAAGAAATGCTCATTTTTCTTCTCTCTTCCTTAGAAATGGGTGATGCTTCCAGTATTCCGGTTTGTAGTCCATTAGGCTGCCTGCTACAAAATCAGGATGATCTTCCTACCACAGAGCTAAAAAGGGAAATCGTGTTTTCTACCACAGTACTGCTTGACCACAATATCACCTAGAGGATGGCCAATGTTGGCCCATGAATAACACAGCCAGCTATAACCCTACCTTACAATTACATCTCTGTTGTAAGAGGGAGGGGAAAAGGCAAGAAATTCCTTACTTATAGCTTTTATGGACTTATATCTGTATAAATCCATAAGGGCTCTTGCAAATTATGTTATACCTAAGAAAACTATCAAAATTTCTTCCTCATAACTCTTCTTCATGGAAGGAAGCAAGTATTTTAAATAAATCTTCTTTCAAATAGCACACCCCACAGAATTGTCATTTACTCTATTAAAACCCATTGTGGCTAAATATAAAGCTTTTCTTCTAAATTCTGCTCTCTTTTTTAGCCCTCAGGAAACAGGAAACTTAAAGGACAAAGATATTCCCAGGACTATTGTCCTAGACTTCCCTTAGATAGGGCAGGCCCCATATCGAGAGCATAAGTCTAGACATTTCCCTGGAAAGTATGTCCCAGGGACACCTGGCAACTTTACTCCCTGTGTACCCAAGGCATTGGGCTGGTGGAGGAAAAAAATGCCCAGCTCTGGTACTCATTGGGACACCACACAGTCACACTGGTGCTAGTGAGACTCCCCTTTTTCATTTTTCAGAGAAAATAGGAAATGCCAACAGTCAGTAAAAACTAATAAATGGGGAAATATAGCCCTCCAATGGGACTCTCAATTAACAATCTGTAAAAGACAGGGAAAGTAGTCAGAAATTCCCAATGCCCAGATATTTATAGTTCTCTATCAAGACAAGGACCTGACTGGGACTTGTAATTTGTATTATACCCATGTCTCAATTTTCATTAAAGGAACAATGCCTATTTATTAAAAGGCATAGAAAATGTACCACCAAGCCAGTTAATTGTAATAAGCTAAGGGAGAGCACTCAAAAGAGAAGGAAAACCCCAGCTCTGTTCCAGGGGATGCTACTAGAAGCCCCAAAAGTTACTGATGTGTGTTCCTGATGTAAAATCTGGAAAGGTCAGATTTTGCTACGCACCCATTTCATCAGCCAGTGTGCCCCTGACATTCAGATAAAGCTGAAAAAGCTCTCCATGGGCCCACAAACTCCAACTAAGAACTTATTAGAAACTGCCTTTTCTGCCTTTAACAATCTAGACAAGGCCAAGGAGGAGGAGAAGGCAGAAGAGAGGTAAGCAGAAGTGCCACTCAAGACCTCCCTCCACTTGCTTGCCTAGTTATGGGAGTTAATAGTAAAGCCAAAACTAAAACCTTCACCACCCTTCTCCTTTGTAAGCTTAGAAACATTCTAGTGTCCCATCAATTTCTCGTTATTCCTAAATTTCCCAACTCCTTCTAGAGAGAAGTCTTTTTCACTCCTTGGGGGCCACCATAGACTTGTAAATCAAGCTAGTGTTTACCCCTTGTTTGACCTCAGGTCCCTACCAAATCAAGGCTCCTTAACATCCCAAGGGAAATCCTTAAGCAAATATACCCATCTGTATGGATTGAAGACATACATGGGGAAGCCCACTAACTAGCCCAAGTTGACATTCATGTCAAGTCTGGAATAGCCTTTCCCCATTAAAAAGCAACATCCCTTTAAATGGGAAAGTAAAAAGCCTCCTGCAATTAAAAAAATTACTTGAAGACCAACTCCTTCTCCCATGTCCTGGTTCTCAGTCCTAGATTTTAAGGATACATTTTTGTATCCCTGTTCTCCTGACTCTCAATACCTATTTGCTTTTAGGTGGTGAAAACTTAAAGACAGTATTCCCTCCCAGCTCACTTAGTAGTGCTCCAAGAGTTTCAAAATAATCCCCATACCTTTAAAAATGCCTTAGCAGCAGTCCTTACAAACTTCCGAGTGTGGCAATATGTTAATTTGATGAAGTAACCTATTCCTAATATGAAAGTGAATTCTGTTTTTTGTAGTCATTCCTAACTGAATGGATATAGAAAGTCACAGCAGTATTAAGGAAGTAAATTTTATAATCAGTACTGACAACAAGCCCTAAATGAATATGGAAAGTTGCAGAAGTTTTAAACCCTAGATGGATATGGAAAGTTGTTTAAAAGTTTTAAAAAGTGAGTTTTGTTTATAATCACTGCTAACTACAAAAAGTTATAGAGGCAGGCCATGGTGGCTCAGCAGGCAGCGTTCTCTCCTACCATGCCAGAGACCCGGGTTCGATCCCTGGTGCCTGCCCATGCAAAAAAAAAAGTTATAAAAACTTTATAAAAGAAATTTGGTCTACCATAACCAAAATCTGATACGTCTATTTATAATAATCTTTTTCAAAAATCTTGTGAAAAACTGTGTATTCATACAAAACTAAGAGTTAGTGTTCTCTCTGTTAAAGTAATGTAAATTGTTAGTCTGTTTTTAAGGAAAAGTTATACAAAGATTTTCTTAACCACATTAATACTCTGTCTAAAAGATTAAAATTGTATAGCATATTAAAATAATATCCTTATTAATATTTATGTTGACCTTATCCTTTATTTCAGAAGACAAGTCTCACTCTTAAAGGAAAACTGTTTTAAAGGATTTGTTCTCTCACCTTATAAAAGTGAGATGCTTGGGCGGCTGCCGTGGCTCAGCAGGCAGAGCTCTGACCTGCCGTGCTGGAGGTCTGGAGTTCGATCCCTGGTGCCTCTTGCCCATATGCAAATTAAAAAAAAAAAGTGAGATGCTATAATAATTTAGTACATTAAATATTACAATTTCTGTCCATCTAAATTAAATTTGTATAAGTAAAATGTTATACATATATTTAAAAATTGTATAAAATTCCTAAAGACTTGACAATGTTCTCACTGTCCATGTTATATCCTAATATTGATCTGTATGATAATCACGTTTACTGTTAGTTACACTACTTTACTCTAAGGCTTCTCTAAAAAGTTATATAGGGTCAGCTATAAGTCAGAGCTTCATCTACAACAAAATGGACTTCAGAAGAGAACTAAGCCTTCCACACAAAACCAATGCTGATGCGACGATCTTCACCCATTCTAACAGCCACTCTGGAATCCTCTCCTCTCAGCTTAAATGAAATAGCCAGGAAGTGCTATGCCCCATCAGGCAGTGCCTATACTCTCTAGCAAGCCAGAGGCAGCTACAGAAGACAGACACTCTTTCCTCAGCAATGATTAAGACTAAGGGATGTTAACTCACTGAGAGGGAATTTGAAACAGGCTAGAACAGGGAGACAGGGCAGAGAAAAAAAAGCCAGGAAGGAGCTCATTGAGTAAACACAGTTAATCAAGGTGAGGAGGGCCATGTCCTGGACAGACAACCTGCCTGTGGCTACCCACTTACAGGAAACACCCAGCAGCAGCCAACCCACCTGGAGCCAAGCAACCCACCTAAATGCACTATCTATGACTGAACAAGGAAGGGGAAAGGAGAATAAGTAAAGCTAATCTAAAAAAGTAAATGGCCCCACATTGCCTGTTGCCTCTTGCCTCCCTGACCTCTCTCTTTGCAAGACTGCCCTCATATCCTCTTACATGTGTTCTCATTGAATCGTCTATCTGTTTAAAACAATTATATCAGTCTCCTCTGTTATGCTACCAACTTAACTTCAACTGCATCTGATACACAGTTCCTACTCCCCTCCACTCCTCTACTTATTATTTGTACTTGTTACCCCTTATGACTTCGTATGTTTTATGTTTGAAGCCATAGATTCATCGTTACTTTTTATGTATTTGCTTTTTAACACTTGTAAAAAGTAAGAAGTGTAGTTACATATCAAAAAATATAGTTCAATTATATAGGCATTTATAATTATTCATATGGTTACCTTTAAGGGAGATCTTTATTTCTTTATGCCACTTTGATCCTCCATGTAGCATCCTTTCCTTTCAGTCTGAAGAACTGTTTAGCATTGCTTATGGCGCAGGCCTAATTGTGATGAACTCCCTCAGGTTTTGTTTATCTAGGAATATCTTAATGTCTCCTTCATTAATAAAAGAAAGACTTGCCATATGTAAAATTCTTGTTTGGCAAGTGTTTCTTTCAGCAATTTAAATATTTTGTATTGCTGCTTTCTTGCCTCCATGGTTTCTTATGAAAAATTGGCACTTAATATTATTGGGATCCCCTTATATGTAACTTGCTGCTTTTCTCTAGAAGCTTTCAGAACTCTCTCCTTGTCCTTGGTATTGGAGAGTTTGATCACTCTATCTAGTATGCTTCTTTTGAGTTTATCCTGTTTGAGGTTTGATGGGATTTTTGGGTAGACATATGAATGTCTTTCATTGTATTTGGGAAGTTTTCCACCATTATTCCTTGGAATATTCCTCCTTCTCCTTTCTCTCTTTATTTTCCTTCCTGGACTCCCATAATGTGTATTGGTGCACTTGATAGTGCCCCACAAGTCCTTAGGCTCTCTTCACTAATTTTTTTTTCTTTTCTTCAGAAGCACATCCCAACAATTATTTGTAGAACAGATTTCAGAGTTTCATATGGGTGACAATTCTACAATTTTAGGTTTTTACTTCTAGCTGCTCTAGTAGGAGACTAAAGAGATATCAGTATAATGATTCAGCAATCATACTCATTTGTTAAACCCTACCTTCTCTGTATAACTCCACCATCACCTTTGATCTTTCTCCCACTCTTTAGGGGTATTTAAGCTATGCCCATTCTAACTTTTTCATGTTGGAAGGGGCTGTCAATAATAAGGGGTGGGGAGATGGAACTAGTTGATGTTCTGGAAGGGGACTGGCCCCTGTTCATTTCAGGACATATCTGGTCCAAGGATCCATCTGGAGGTTGTAGGTTTCTGGAAAGTTACTCTAGTGTGTGGAACTTTTATAGAATCTCATATATTGCCCTAGGTGTTCTTTAGGATTGGCTGGAACGGTTTTGTTTGGGATTTGGCAAGTTATGATAGGTAGCAATGTCTAACTGGAGATTGCATAAGAGTGACCTCCAGAGTAGCCTCTCAACTCTGTTTGAACTATCTCAGTGACTGCTTCCTTATTTATTACACTTCTTTCCCCTCTTTTGGTCAGGATGGCATTGTTGATCCCACAGTGCCAGGGCCAGACTCATCCCTGGGATTCATATCCCATGTTGCCAGGGAGACTTTCACCCCTAGATGTCATGTCCCACGTAGGGGGGAGGGCAATGATTTCACTTGCAGAGTTGGGCTTAGAGAGAGGGAGGCCACATCTGAGCAACAAAAGAGGTCCTCCAGAAGTAACTCTTAGGCATATGTATAGGTAGGCTAAGCTTCTCTACTACCTACATAAGCTTCACAAGAACAAACCCCAATATCAAGGGCTTGGCCTGTTGATTTGGGTGTTCCTAATGTTTGACACGGTATCAGGGGTTTCCCTGGTAGTAAAGTTTAATAGTTGCATATTTTTTCTCCCATCCCTCAAGAGACTGGCCAGTACTTTTTGATTATCTGCTTAATATACTCTAGATGTATCCAGGCATTACATTAAGCTATACAGAATTAACAGCCCTCATTCTTATTCTGGGCTCCCTGTGTTTGGATTGTTTAAATTATCTATCCAGACAGGTTGTGTTAGATTATGTGCTACAGAAAATTTAGGTTCTGGACGAAATAAACCTTTCTTCCTTTGCTCTCAGAGAGTAGATGAGGTCTATATTCTAAAATATAGACAATGGCTTCCTTAACCCTGTATTCTGAATTAATCTCGGCTTTGTACTTATCTCTAAATATCAAGTTATACATATATAAAACTGCCTCTCAAAATAAAAAAATAACAATTTACCACTCTGGACTAAATTTCTGCCCACTGTTTTTTTTTTTAATGGAGAAAACTTCACACACATACATGCTATACATGGTGTACAATCAGTGGCTCACAATATCATCACATAGTTGTGTATTCATCACCATGATCATTTTTTTGAACATCTGCATCACTCCAGAGAAAGAAAAAAAAACTCATAAATACCATACTCCTTACCCCTCCCTTTCATTGACCCCTAGTGTTTCCATCTACCCAATTTATTTTACCCTTTGCCCCCCCATTATTTATTTATTTATTTATAATATTTTTTATTCGTCTGTCCATACCGTGGATATAAAGGTCATCAGACACAAGGTTTTCACAATCATACAGTCACATTGTAAATATTATATCTTTATACAATCATCTTCAAGACTCTGTGCTACTGGAACACAGCTCAACATTTTCAGGTACTTTCCTCTAGCCACTACAATAAACCATAAACTAAAAAGGGATATCTATATAATGCATAAGAATAACCTCCAGTATAACTTCTGGAATCTGTTTGAAATTTCTCAGCCACTGGAACTTTATTTTATCTCATTTCTCCCTTTCTCTTTTAGGTCAAGAAGATTTTCTCAATCTCTTGATGCCAAGTCCTGGCTTATCCCATGATTTTCTCTCTCTCATTGCCAGGGAGATTTACACCCCTGGGAGTCATGTCCCATGGAGGAGGGAGAGCAGTGAGTTCATTTGCTGAGTTGGGTAGAGAAAGAGAGGCCACATCTGAGCAACAAAAGGTTCTCTGGGGGTCACTATTAGGCCTAATTTTAAGTAGGCTTAGCGTATCCTTTGCAGGAATAAGTTTCACAAGGGTGAACCCCAAGATCGGGGGCTCAGACTATTGATTTGGTTGTCCCTGCTGTTTGCGAGCATATCAGAAATTCTCCAAACGGGGAAATTGAATATTTCCTCCTTTCTTCCCAGTTCCGAAAGGGGACTTTGCAAATACTTCTTTATTCACTGTCCAAATCACTCTGGGATTTATCAGGGCATCATACTAACTTCAAAATCTCATGTTCTATTCAAGATTTCATGTATTTATGGTGTTCAACTAAACTGACCGTACAAGTTAAATTAGGAAATGCAATACCCAAAAATATAAATTTTGCACCAAATAAATATCTCTCCCTTTAGTCTCACACAGAAATTTAAGTTTTCAAATATGAATGATATCATCCTTGACCCTGCCTTCTGATATACCTTAGTCCTATCCAGATCAGCTTCATTCATATCTCTACTTGATATCAGATCACTTTTTCAACAGATACTGTTTGGGGTACTGTTGACTTTCATAGCTTCATAGCTCTAACTCTGAGTCTCTGGTGTCACAAATATATCTGAAGTTAATGGGAAAGACCATGCTGTGTACAAACAGCACAGTATCTCAGAATTTAGAATTAACAGTTTCACCTCCTGAATGTATGTGACTGGTATAAGAGCTTACAGTCAAGGACTCTTTACAATAAGTCCCCAACTGACAACCTGTGCTTTTGACTTTAGTGCACCGAATTTTTATATTATAGTTAGTCTATGTGATTGAAGCATGATAACACTTGTCTTTTTGTTTCTGATATTTCATTCAACATACAGCTCTTAAGTTTCATTCACCTAGTTGCATACCTCACAACTTCATTCCTTCTTTCCTCATTCCTTCTTGCAGCTGCTCAGTAGTTCACTATATGTATACACCATAGCTCCCTGTTCTATTGCTCAGTCTTTGTACCCTTAGGCCACCTCCATTCATTGTGGATCAGGAACACTACCTCCAGAAGCACCAGTGTGCAAAAGTCCATGCCTGTCCCCACTCTCAGTTTCTCCAGGTATATACTGAGCAGTGGGGTTTCAGGATCATATGGCAACCCCACACCTAGCCTCCTGTGGAACCACCACACTGTCCTCCAAGGGGCTGCACCTATCATTTCCCTACCAACAGTGAATAGGTACATCTCTTTCTCTACATTTTCTCCAGCACTTGTTTCTATCTGTTCATTTTAAGCAGTTTTATTCACACATCACACAGTCCAACCTAAGTGTATAGACATGCCTTTGCCACCACACTCTATCTGAAGACATTTCTTTTTCTACCACGAAGAATCCGTACCCCTTTCCCAATCTCCCTTTCTGGTGGCATTTACTTTTGGCATAATGCCTTTGTTATATTAAATGGAAGCATATTACAATGTTACTGTTGACTATAAACCCTAGTTTACATTGATTGTACTTTTTCCCATATACCACCCATATTCAACACCCTGCAATATTGACATTCATTTGTTCTCCCTCCTGCAGAAACATATTTTAATTTCTACATTTAATCACCTTGTTGTCCTGTCTTGGCATTCCGAAATTATACTGTCTCGGTCTTTATTCTTTATCTTTCCTTCTGGTTTCATACATGCTCCCAGCCTTTCTCCCTCAATCATATTCACATTCAGCTTCATTCAGTGTACTTATATTCTTCTGATATAATCAAGTAGCATTGTGCTATCCATTTCTGAATTTTTACAATCAGTCCTATCATACAGTCTGTATTTCTTTAGTACCAATTGCCCAATGTCTACCCTATTTCTATCTCCTGATAACCTGTGCTCTTAACTTAAATTCGCCAAGTTCACTCATTAATGTCAGTTCATATCAGTGAGACCATACAGTATTTGTCCTTTTGTTTCTGGCTGATTTCATTCAGCATAATCTCCTCGAGGTCCACCCACATTGTTACATGCTTCATGACTTTATTCTGTCTTACAGCTGTGAATATTCCATAGTATGTATTTACCACAGCTTATTTAGCCACTCATCTGTTGATGGACATTTGGGCTGTTTCCATCTCTTGGCAATTGTAAATAACGCTGCTGTAAACATTGGTGTGCAAATGTCTGTTTGTTTCCTTGCCCTCACGTCCTTTGAGTAGATATCTAGCAATGGGATTGCTGGATCATATGGCAATTCTATACTTAGCTTCCTGAGGAACTGCCAAACTGCCTTTCAGAGTGGTTGAACCATTTTACATTTCCACCAGCAGTGAATAAGTGTGCTTTTTACTGCACTTCCTTTCCTGCACTACTTGTTTTCTGTTTTATTTTTGGTTTTTTTTTTTATAATGGCCATTCTAGTGGGTGTCAGATGATATCTCATTGTGGCTTTGATTTGCATTTCCCTAATAACTAGTGAAGTTGAGTATGTTTTCAAGTGCCTTTTAACCATTTGTATTTCCTCTTCTGAGAAGTGTCTGTTCATGTCTTTTGCCCATTTTTTAATTGAGTGTTTTTTGTCCTTTTGTCGTTCAGTTGAAGAAACTCCATATATTCTGGATACTAAACCCTTATCTGATATGTGGTTTCTGAATATTGTCTCCAATTGCATAGTCTGCATATTTACTTTTTTGACAAAGTTCCTTGATGCACAGAAGTGTTTAATTTTGAGGCGTTCCCATTTATCTATTTCTTTCTTCAGTGCTCATGATTTGGGTGTAAGATCTAGGAAACCGCTTCCTAATACACATTTTATAAGATATTTCCCGAAATTTTCTTCTAAAAGTTTTGTGGTCTTAGCTCTAATGTTTAGGTCTTTGATCCATTTTGAGTAAATTTTGATATAGGGTGTGAGATATGGATCCTCTTTCATTCCTTTGCATGTGGATATCCTGTTCTCCAAGCACCATTTGTTGAAGAGGCTGCTCTGTCCCAGGTGAATTGGCTTGACTGCCTTATCAAAAATCAATTCTTTTGACATCAAGGGGTAAAAGTCTCCCTGGAAACGTGGGAGATGACTCCCAGGGATGAGTCTGGCCCTGGCATTGTGGGATCAGTAATGTCATTCTGACCAAAAAGGGGGAAAGAAGTGTAACAAATAAGATATAAGTGGCTGAGAGAGTTCACATAGAGTCAAGAGGCTACTCTGGAGGTTGCTCTTACACAAACATCAGTTAGACATAGCTATCTTAACTTACCAATTCCCAACCGAAACCATTCCAGCCAATCCTAAAGAACACCTAGGACAATATATAAAATTCTACAAAGGTTCTATGCACTAGGGTAAATTTCCAGAAACCTACAACCTCCAGATGTTACCTGGATCAGATAAGTCCTGAAATGTAGAGGGGCCAGCCTTTGCAGAACATCAGCTAGCTTCATTTCCCTACCCCTTATTATTGACAACCTTTCAAACATGAAAAAGGTAGAATGTGCATAGCCCAAATACCCTTAAAGAGTGGGAGAAAGATCAAAGGTGATGGTGGAATTATACATACAAAATAGGGTTTAACAAACGAATATGATTGCTGAATCATTAAGTTGCTTATTTCTTTTAGTCTCCAGTACTTAGAGCAGCTACAAGTAAAACCTGAAATTGTGGCATTGTAACCCATACCAAACTCTGAAATCTGTTCTGCAACTAAGTGTGCTGTGCTTTTAAAACCTATTGCTTTTTTGTATATGTTATTTTTCACAGAAAAGAAAAAAGTGATGATAAAAAATATATATTCCTTCTAGCCTCTGGTGTTCTGGAGCAGCTAGAAGGAAATATCTGAGATGATGGTATCATACCCCAAGATAAACTCTGGGATCTGTCCTGTAACTACTTGTTGAAGAGTGCTTTGAAAACCACAGCTTTTCTCTTTCTTTGCTTTCTGTTTCTGTTATATTATACAATAAAAATGTTTTTAAAAAATCAATTGTTCACACAGGAGAAAAACTTAATTTCTCCTTATTGAGAGAAATTAAATACAAGAAATACAATTTTGTCAAGTAGTGTTGAACTTTGAGAGTTCCAAACTATTGTAAAGTCTTTTTTTTTGTTTTTCTCCCCCTTGGAGTAAGGCCATCCCACTGAGAATGCATGTCCTAGGATAAGATAGGATAGGTTAGGATAATAAAAATCTGAGAATTTTTTAAATAGGCATTCGGTGTGAGTCAACAAAGAGATACAAATGCTAAAAGAGGTAACACAGTCATGGGCTGCATCAGTTACGTTGATGAAGATGGAAGTAGTGGGAACTCTAATGTACTTTGTGTTGGTGAGACTTCTGGAGTTTTGAGTCCATTTCTAGGCAGCAGATCATCAGTGAGGTTCTGACAAGCTGCATGCTTGTTCTGAAGGCTTGCCTGGGTAAGATCACATAAGGAGCCAAATTGTAGAGGAGAAACTCATAGGAATCAGGTCATTTATCTGGAAAAAAAAAGAAATATGCAATGAACTGATAATTATATTCAAATGTTTAAAGAAGGAGAAGAGGGGGGAAATGTGACTCAAGAATCTTACCCAAAACAAGGCTAGGTCAGTAAGAAGATGATATTATTAGGTATACAAGGACCCAAAAAACATGCAAACCAGCTTTCCAGAATAAACTGCTTGTCAGTGTATTCTAACAATTTAATCCTAAATTCAGTGTGGTATCCTGGATTGCTTCCTGGAATGAAAAAGGATATTAGTGAAAAACTAGGGAAATCCAATATACTATACCATACTATATTTTAGTCAATGTATGGTAACAGTATTGATTTCTTAGTTTTGATAAATGTACCATGGTATTATGTACAATTGTAAAATGTGGAAACAAAATATTCAGTGGCATTGAAGTTCTTAAATTATGGCACACTTCTGTGATCAAATATCTTGAAACAAAAAAAATCAATTGTCCACAGATGAGAGGGTATATATCTGAACGCTCTATTCAATTCCTTTGGTCGATATATTTAACTTTATGCCAGTATAATTCTGTTTTGACGACTGTAGCTTTGTAACATGCTTTAAAGTCAGGTAGTGTGAGACCTTCCGTTTCATTTTTCTTTCTCAAGATATTTTTAGCTATTCATGGCACCCTGCGCTTCCAAAAAAGTACATTATTGTTTTTTCTATTTCTGCAAAGTAAGTTTTGGGGATTTTAATTGCTATTGCAATGAACTTATAAAACAATTAGAGTGGAATTGTCATCTTAACTATACTTAGTCTTCCAATCCATGAACACGGTATGTCCTTCCATTTATTTAGGTCTTCCATGATTACTTTAAGCAATTTCTTGTAGTGTTCTGTGTATAGGTCTTTTGTATACTCACCTAAGTTTATTCCTAAATATTTGAGTCTTTTGGTTGCTATTGTAACTGGAATTTTTTTGTTCATTTCCTCTTCACATTGCTCATTACTAGTATATAGAAATGCTACTGATTGTAGGGTGTTCATCTTGTACCTTCCCACTTTTCTCTACTCATTTATTAGCTCTAGTAGCTTTGCTGTGGACTTTTTGGGATTTTTGTCATATGGTATATCATCTGCAAACAGTGAGAGTTCTACTTCTTCCTTTCTGATTTGGATGCCTTTTATTTCTTTTTCTTATCTAATTGCTCTGGCTAGAACTTTCAGTGCAATGTTGAATAACAATGGTGATAGTAGGCATCCTTGTCTTTGGCTGAAAGCTTTCAGTCTTTTCCCATGGAGGAGGATGATGTTAGTTTTGGGTTTTTCATATATTCCCATTATCATGTTGAGGAAGTTCCCTTCTATTCCTATCCTTTGAAGTGTTTTCATCAAGAAAGGATGTTGAATTTTGTCAAATGCTTTTTCTGCATCAACTGAGATGATCATGTGTTTTTTTTCTGCTTTGATTTGTTCATATGATGTATTACATTAATTGATTTTCTTTTGTTGAACCATCCTTGTATAACTGGAATAAATCCCATTTGGTCATGGTGTATAATTATTTTAATGTGCTCATGGATTCAATTTGCAAGAATTTTGTTGAGAATTTTTGCATCTAGATTCATTAGAGAGATTGGTCTGTAATTCTCTTTTCTTGAAGTATCTTTGTCTGGCTTTGTCTGGCATTATGAGGGTGATGTTGGCTTCATAGAATGAGTTAGGTAGCTTTCCCTCCTCTTCAACTTTTTTGAAGAGTTTGAGCATGATTGGTACTAATTCTTTCTTGAATGCTTGGTAGAATTCACATGTGAAGCTATCCTGTCCTGGACTTTTGTGTTTTTTCTTTTTATTGTGAGCTTCTTGATGACTGATTCAATCTCTTTACTTGTGATTGGTTTGTTTAGGTCATCTATTTCTTCTAAAGTCAATGTTGGTCATTCATGCCTTTCTAGGAAGCTGTCCATTTCATCTATGTTGTCTAGTTTATTAGCATATAGTTGCTCATAGTAGCCTCTCATTACCTCCTTTATTTTTGCGGGGTCACTTGTTATATCACCTCTTCCACTTCTAATTTTTATTATTTGCATACTCTCTTTGTTTTTTTGTCAACCTAACGAAGGATCCATCAATTTTATTGATTTTCTTAAAGAACCACCTCTGCTTTTATTGATTTTCTCAATCGTTTTCATGTTCTCAATTTCATTTATTTCTGTTCTAATCTTCATTATTTCTTTCCTTTTATTTGCTCTGGGGTTAGTTTGCTGTACTTTCTCTAGTTCTTCCAAGTGAACCATTAATTCCTCAATTTTTGCTCTTCCTTCTTGTTCTAGTTTGCTAGCTGATGGAATGCAATATACCAGAAAGAGAATGGCGTGGTTTTTTTTTTAATTTTTTGTTAATTAAAAAAATTACCAGAAACACAAACATTCCCAACACATACACTCAGCAATTCACAATATCATCACATAGTTGCATATTCATCATCATGATCATTTCCCAGAACATTAGCATCAATTCAGAAAAAGAAATAAAAAGACAACAGAAAAATATAATAAACAGAAAAAAAAATTTTTACAGGCCATACCCCTTACTAATCCCTTTCATTGATCACTAGCATTTCAGACTAAATCTATTTTAACATTTGTTCCCCCTATTATTTATTTTTATTCCATATGTTCCTCTCATCTGTTGACAAGGTAGATAAAAGGGGCATCAGACACAAGGTTTTCACAATCACACAGTCACATTGTGAAAGCTATATCATTATACAATCATCATCAAGAAACATGGCTACTGGAACACAGCTCTACATTTTCAGGCAGTTCCCTC
>PVIY010039214.1:0-23277 GCA_004026745.1 Myrmecophaga tridactyla
GCTCTCTCCTCTCTCGCCTCTCTCTGCAGTCGTGGAGATGCTGAAAGCGCTGCATGCACTGCAGAAGGAAAACCAACGACTGCAGGAGCAGATCCTGAGCCTGACAGCCAAGAAAGAGCGGCTGCAGATTCTCAACGTGCAGCTCTCTGTGCCCTTTCCTGCCCTGCCTGCTGCTAACGGTCCCGTCCCTGGCCCCTACGGCCTGCTTCCCCAAGGTGCGTGAATCCGACAAGCGGGGGAGATGGAGCCTCAGCCGGGTGGACCGAACGGGCCCTGACGTCCCACCCTCATCTCCTTCCCCCAGCCGGCAGCAGCGACTCCTTGAGCACCAGCAAGAGCCCCCCAGGGAAGAACAGTCTCGGCCTTGACAATTCGCTGTCCACGTCCTCAGAGGTGGGTGCCACGGGGCGGGGCGCCGGGAGGTCTCAAGCTCAAGGGCTGCCTGGTCCCCATCTGCACTGCAGCTGTTGGAGTCTGGGCAGTGAAGTAATTGGCCAAGCTGGTTGACTGATTGATTCATTTATTAAAGCAGTGATAATTAGTAAGTGCCTGCTTTGTACCAGGCACTGGTTAAGCAATGGGAACACAGTCCTGCTCCTCGAAGACTGACCAAATCCAAGTAAACAATAAATAATTACAAACTGGAAGAAGTGTAAAGATGAAAATAACCTGAGGACCGTAAGGGAGAATTGGGCAGCAGGGATCCTTCTGTAGAGAGGGTAGCCAGGGGAAGCCTCTTTGGGAAGTAATTGTGAGGGTTTATTATAGCACCTCACCTAAAAGAATCCCCATGTAAGCAGTGCTGGTTGGGTGGCAGTTGCCCTTGTCCCATTGTAGTTTTTACTGGAGTCCACAGACTGGCGTCTTATCGTCTGTCTGCCTTCACTGTGTGATTTGAGCAATAATAACCATAAAAGTACCTTATCTCATACTTACCCTTTGTCAGGTCCTGTGCTGAGATTTTTAGTGTATTGGTTCATTTAGTCTTCACAATAACCCCACGGAATAAGCATTCTCATTTCGAGTAAGGAAACTGAGATAGAGTCGCTGTGTCCAAGGTCACAAAAACCATTGAATTGTGGAGGTGGAATTTAAACCTGAGCCTTTCACTCCAGCTACCATGCTGTTGCCTGTAGACTTATTTAACCTGTCTAAGAATCTATGGTTTCACCCATAAATTGTAAATAATAGGATAATGCAGGGTGAGCCTTGGGTCCAGTTCACTAGAAGGACCTGTCATCATTATTGTGCATTATTGAACAAGGATGACAATGGGTGCTGGGCTCCCCGGAAGTGCTCAGTACACCTGGTTTGTGAAGACTATTGGGATTCTTAGCCTTCATCTCTGAGCCCTGATTCTTCTTCTGAGGTGGTTCTGCCTGGGGATGGGGTTTGGGTAGGGTGGCTGTACTCTGTGACAATGCTGGTGGGTGCTGGGCCGGGGGCCAGAAAGGTACTGCTGGCCCTCTGCCCCTCTGACCCCTCCCTTCCCCCTCCCTCCCCAGGACCCACACTCAGGCTGCCCGAGCCGCAGCAGCTCGTCGCTGTCCTTCCACAGCACGCCCCCACCGCTGCCCCTGCTCCAGCAGAGCCCAGCTACTCTGCCCTTGGCCCTGCCTGGGGCCCCTGCCCCGCTCCCGCCCCAGCCGCAGAATGGGTTGGGCCGGGCACCCGGGGCAGCGGGGCTGGGGGCCATGCCCATGGCTGAGGGGCTGCTGGGGGGGCTGGCGGGCAGCGGGGCCCTGCCCCTCAATGGGCTCCTGGGAGGGTTGAATGGGGCTGCTGCCCCCAACCCTGCGGGCTTGAGCCAGGCTGGCGGGGCCCCCACGCTGCAGCTGCCAGGTTGTCTCAACAGGTGAGGGGAGAGCTCAACCCTGGGGAAGGGAATGGGGGAGGCTGGCTCTGGGAGGGATTTCCCCCAAACATTCACAGTCCCAAGAAAGGAAAATCGTCCTCAGGTCTAATAGGGTGTAGTACCCTAGTCTTCTCTTGGCTTCTAAGTTCAGGTAATGCCACTCCTTAGAATGTTTGCTATAAGTACTCTCTGGATGGCAGGTCTCCAGGAATAAGATGTCCTGTTTCTTTTATTTCTTGTCCCCCAATGTAGGTTTTCATTCTGGGAAAATTCTTCCATCTAATTTTGTTTCCCTCCCTCTCTGAGCTCAGTCTCTTTTTTCTTTAGACCTCTAAACTCTCATATCCCTGCCTCTCTCCTCCAGGGACTGAGGGAGACTGGGAGCCTGCTGGGGGTTGTGGGTGGGTAGAAGTGCTTCCCTCTCCCTTCCCCACAGTCTGTGTCTTGTCCCCTGCCTCAGCCTGACCGAGCAGCAGAGACACCTCCTCCAGCAGCAAGAACAGCAGCTCCAGCAACTCCAGCAGCTCCTTGCCTCCCCACAGCTGACCCCGGTAATGCCCCTCGGTCCCCAATCAGCTCAGAAACCCACTCTGCTCCCCTTTCTTCAGCTCTGCCTGCATCTCAGAGCACGTGGGCTGGCCGGGGAGGCTGGATTAGAAGGCCGGGGTGGGAGAAGGCACCAGGCTCTGCTGAGGTTGAGACTGTGCCGCTGGAGCTGGGCCTGTATCGGGCAGGGGTGGAAGGGGCAGAAGAAGCACTGTTTTCAGAGCCCTCCTGCGCTTTGGGGAGGGGATGGTGCAGGATGAGCTCACATCTTAGTGTGGAGGTCTGGAGGGTGTTGGGTCCAAAGTTATTGAGCATCTCATTCTCAGCCCCAAGGATTTTCAAGGAAGCTCTTTAGGGACTGTGTGGGGAAGGGGCTGAGTAGGGGATAATCAGCTCCCCCCCACCCCAAACCAGAGTAGTTTGCTTTGGCTGGTTCATACGTTAGGTCCTGCTAAGGGAATTCTGCCTTTTAAAAAACAGTAAAAAAAAAACCAAGCATTTGGATATAAAGAAACATTAGAAAGAAACACAAGGAACAAATCCACCTGGTTACCTATAGAGGCCAGATGGGGATGGGGGTAGGAGCAAGGTACCATTCGTGGTTGTCATGGTGACTGAGGAACTGATTACCCTTCAGTGGGCAGGGCCAGGGTTCCTGCCCTTGGCTGATAGTGCCCCAGGTGACAGACACTGGTGGGGTGCGACCTCTTTCTCATCCTGATGAGAAGACCAAGGTCCAAGCAGGGAGGTGGAAACAGAAGCTTGACTGTCTCCCAGGTCTTCTGCCTTGTGCTTCCAGTGTGATGGGATGGTGCCTGGGCTGAGCAGGGCAGGCTGGCAGTGGGGAAGAGACCCTGGGGACCCCCAGCCACTGTGCAGTCTGCCCCCCTTACAGGAACACCAGACCGTTGTCTACCAGATGATCCAACAGATTCAGCAGAAGCGGGAGCTGCAGCGGCTGCAGATGGCAGGGGGCTCCCAGCTGCCCATGGCCAGCCTGTTGGCAGGAAGCTCGACCCCACTGCTGTCTGCGGGCACCCCTGGCCTGCTGCCCACGGCGTCTGCCCCACCCCTGCTGCCTGCAGGAGCCCTGGTGGCCCCCTCGCTAGGCAACAACACAAGCCTCATGGCCGCAGCAGCCGCAGCCGCAGCAGTAGCAGCAGCAGGTGGACCTCCAGTCCTCACTGCCCAGACCAACCCCTTCCTCAGCCTGTCCGGGACAGACGGAAGTGGCAGTGGCCCCAAAGGAGGGGTGAGTATGAGGTCTGGAGCCTGCCTCTCTCTCTTCTCAGAGATGGGTAAAGTGGGGCTTCAGGGGCATCATCAGAAGGAGGAAGGAAGCCACCCCCAGGTCAGTGAAGTGACCGCAGGTATCCTGCTGCAGACCCAGGGCCTCTGCTAGCCCTTGAGGGTCTTTGTACAAAAAAATGTGCTCTGATGGGCTAATAATAAAAGGACCAATTAAAAGAGGGCATTCCTCTCTGAGTGAACCCCTGGCTGCCTTCCTCTCGGTGCACAGCCCGGGGCCAGGGCACTGGCCTTGCCTGGCTCATGCCCATTCAGCCAAGTGCCCTTGGGCAAGGCAGCCTCCCCACTCCCACACGTTGGCCCTGGTGTGCCACCGTCAGAGCCCAGGCCAGAGGCTGGCTCCTGTTCTGTACCCTGCAGCAGTTTTCTAGGCTCAGCAGGCTGACCTCAGCTGGGCTGTTTGGCCCAGACGCCTTTCCACACCCCAGTCTCCCTTCTTCTCTTTCCAGACCACTGACAAAGGAGCCTCGGCCAACCAGGAAAAAGGTTAAATCCACCCATGTCCCTCCTGACCCCCCAAGTAGAGGGGCAGATCCTAGCCTGAGGGGTCCTAGCCTGGAACAAGCACCCAGGCCCAGACCTGGAGAGACCAGGCCCGGGTATGTGCTAAGGCCCAGGGAGTGTTGGGGCACTCCTGGTGCTGAGGACTGAGACCGAAATGGGCGCTCCTTCCCCACCCGGTCCCTTTCCCCCTCTGCACTGACTCCTTTGTGAGAGGCACAGAGGGCAGACAGGCTCTAAGTCCTCCTAGGAGTCCCCACCTTCAGCAAATGTCTCGGGGTCCCCTGGGCCTGAGTGGGAGCTTGATGTTGGACCTGCCACATAAAATGGATCACCACTTGAGTGAGAAGTGGAGGGGCGGTCCCTGGGCGGTCTGTATCCAGAGTAGGAATCCTTAAAGGAAGAAGATGTGGCTGGAATTTTCCTGTAGTTTCTTCCCAACTCGGGCAGATGACCGAAGGAGGGGTCCTGTGGACTGTTTCTCACTGCCCTTTCCCTCAACAAGGGTCACAAGCTGAACTTGTAAAATCCCAGAGATTAGCGGGGCTGAGGGAGGGGAGAGTAGCAGCAGACTCAGCCCCGACCTCCTCACTTCTAGGGCACCCCCACCCTTAGTGCCCCTGCCCCTTGTTTGCACTATTGGATTTAGGAGTGCCGAGGGTGGGGAGATGGAGCTGTGTGACTCATAAAGTGTGTGTGTGTGTGTGTGTGTGTGTGTGTGTCTCCCGCTGGACCTGGGGCAGCCGAAGGCAGGGATAGGAGCAATGGTCAGATGAGGCAGCACCACAGGGGGCAGCTCCCAGCTCTTATTTGCACCCTCCCCACCTCACCAACTTTGGTCCCACTCTGGGGCATGAATAGTTAGCAAAAACCAGAGCAGTTCTCCAGTGTCGGAGAGGAGCTGGGGGGCTTTGAATCAGGGTAATAGCCCTCCTATGTTCCCCCCTCCCCCAGACCCCACAGGTCTCAGACTCCCTCAGGGCCCCCTCCCCCACTGATAGTTTGGTCTTGCTTCCCTGGCACAAGGAGAGCTCACAGATTGGGGGAGGGGGCCAGGAGGGTCAAGTGCCCCTTCCTTTAGCGGAAGCCTCCCTCTTAGAATTAGCCAGCCTGCCTCCCCCAGCCCCACCCCACCAACCAGGGAGATGCTTAAGCTGACCTAGCAACTGTCCCCTCACCCACCAACTATTTCCCCAGGGTATCGTGGGCTTCCCACCTTAAAAAGAGTCCCCACCTGCCCAGGGCCACCAGGGGCCCAGGGCCCGTGGGGCTGTCAGGAGAGAGGCAAGGTTGAAGACTGTGTATGTGTTTCAGTCGCGCTGGGGTTGGAGCCGGGAACAGCGTTTCCAGCCTTCCCTGAGGCTCACGTCTTGTCAGTCTCTTTGCATGTGTGGGTTTTTTGGTGTGTGTTTCTGTTTGGTTTTTTGTTGTTGGCTTTTTTTTTTTTAAATAAAGAAAAGAAGATGTGTATATTTTTGGCAATTACAGAAACGTAGTGCAGATATATTTTTGCCTGTGCTGCTCAACTGGTTTTTTTCTGATACTGAAAATAATATTAATATTCCTGATGATGAGACTTTGTAAGCTGTTAGGAAGCTGATAATGGAGGGAGGTGGGGGGGACCCTTCAGAGGCAATTTCTTAGGCACTTATAAGGGCTTGGGGGTGGGGGGAGGAGTTGTGCTGACCTCAGAAATATTCACCTTTTATTAATGCTAAATATCAGTTAGAAAGAAATGATAGCATCAGCATTTTATTCATCTTAATCTATTGAGCTTTTTAACTCCCTGCCCCAAACCACTGAAAAAGAAAACAAAACAATGTTCAGTCTCTTAGAAGAGTTGTTCCTTGACACCCACGCCCTGGCCCAAGGCTGGCCTACTTAGAGCTGAAGTCAACTTCTGTTCCGGATGGCCAGGGAAACAAGTCGTCCCCCCCCCAAGGCTGCTGCAGCGAAGAGGTCCAAATGATTTAGTGCACTGGAACCAAGACCTTATCTTCCCCCAACTCCTCCATCCCCCGCAAGCACGCTTCTGCTCTCCCCTACCTGGGCAGTGGGCACTTTCTCAAGCCCTTTGCATCACCCAGAGTGGGGTGCAGTGACAGCTTGTCCAGTTAGATCTGAAAAAGGGGCCTGGATGGGTGTGGCTTGGTGCCGCCTCCTCTCTGCCCACCCCCCACCCCCCACCCCCCACTCTTGGGGCCGAGCATGAGCAAGGCAATGGTGTTTCCTTCTTTTGAGGGAGCTTAATAGGAAAGGTTCTCTCGGATCTTCAGGAGGCAGCAAGAGTCCAGGGCAAGGGGTTGGCTGTAATTACTTCATCCTCTTCCAGTTGCAGTCCCTTTCTGGAGGATGCATTTGGATGGGGGTTGGGAGGGGAGTCTGATTTGTTGATCTTCTCTCTAGGGGAGAGAAAGGATGTGGTTTATGGGGTGGGGAGCAAATGTCTAAGAATGGAGCTGTCCCTGTTATCACAGTAAGGGGAGGAGGCGTGAGTGGGGCATGTATGCAGAGCTGGTATATCCAGCCTTGGGGTCTCGACTGGGTGTGTGTGTGTCAAAGCTAGAAGGGACCTGGTATAGGGGCTGTTTGAGCTAGCTCCTCGCTTCATGTGCTACAGCTCCAAGCCTGGTGGCAGAGCCAGGACCAGCCCTCAGGACCCTGGCCTCCTGGTCCTTGGCTCTCCCATCCCACTGTAGCACCTCTACGTGACTGGCTCTCTGTCCTTGTGTGTGTGACATGTATGAGTGCCGGGCTTTGTCCCAGATTGGAGGGTGTCTATGTAGCACTGACTGTCTTAGCTCAGAGCTGACAGAACCTCTTCCTAGACAAATGACACTTTAAAGTTTGCCTTTTCTTTCTTTCTTTCTTTTTTTTTTTAACTGTCTCATTCGTTTTCCTGTTTGTGGAGTTTTTCCTCCTGGGTCTACTGCTGCCTCCTGGTGCCCTTACCTTGAGGCTGATGAGGGGACCCTTAGGCTTCCTTCCCGGCCCCTCCCTCTTCTGAGTTCCAGGGAAGCACACACCTTGGGACTCTGACCCAGAGGCAGGAAGGGCCTAGACGAGCCAGAACAGCCAGAGCCAGGGCCAACCCTGGGAAAGGGTGACACCTTCCCCGGCCTCACCTTTCCCCAACTGGAAATGCAGACAATTTTTCAAAACTCCAAGCTAAGCTCCCTACCAGCTTCAATCTTCCTTGGTGGTGGGAAGGAGGAGGAGGCTTGCTCCCAGTTCTCCTTCATCTCAACTTGTTTTCCTGGGGAGGTGCCTGAAGGGATCCAGGTAACTTCAGTTGGGGATGTGGAGGAAGGTGGGTGCACTGGCTCTACCCCTCAGGCCACAGCCATCCAGATGGCGTGTGTCTAGCACCCAATCACTTTGTCTACTGAACCTGATCTACTGAAAAGTCGGGAACTGAAGGGTGCTCACGTTCTCCGTTGTTCACGTCCTCCTTCTCCTCAACTTGGCAGTTGAGCGGTGGGAATGAAGGCCCAGACCTTGGCTCCCACCCCACCCCCTCCCTTTCCATCCTCACCTGTCTCTGAAGTAGCAGTCCCTTCCCAGGGAAGTGGAGAGGGTGGGGAAATGACAGTTTGCAAACCCAGGGGCTCCTTTTTCATTCTTTCTAAAACCTTTATATCCTCAGCCCAAAAGCCAATGGCTCCCAGCCACCTGCAAGCCTGGAATTGTGCATATCCCGGATCTTGTATCTTTGTATAACGGATGTTATTTGTACGAAGGGCAGTTCGTAAAGAGCACTTGTTCTTTTAATAAAAGAATGTTTTACAAAAAAAAAAAAAAAAAAATCCAGAGACCCTGTTCTGTTGAGTTTTACTGCAGGAAAGGGGACAACTGTCGGAGCCTGCAGAGGGGAGGAGAGGGTGGAAGGGCGTGGTTCTATAGGGTTTCTCTCAGTCCTTAGTTCACAAACCAGAGTGCACAAAACACCCGTGTCGTACTCTAAGCTCGTCCACAAGAGTGTCATCTGTAGATCGGAGCGGGCCCCGGGCGACCGAGTGGACGCGGACTGCGCTTTTAGGGACACGGCCTTAGACTCGCAGGAGTCTAAGGCGGCTCCCAGGAGGATGCGCCCCGCTCCGCAACTCCGCCCCGCCCCCACCCACCCTCGCCCAGCCACTCCCAAACTTAACTGGGGGTGAGCGGGGCCTCAGGAGGCGAGGCCAGGAAACCAGGCGCTCTGCGGGTCATTCCGCAGACAAGCCGGTACCCAAGGGGGCGCCAGGAGGGCCCCCCCACCTCCCCCAGAAGACCCGGGGGAGGCTGCTGGGCGGGCACCTCCGCTGGGCTTCCGGCGGCTGGGACTGGGCCGGACCCCGCAGGCCCCGGACTCAGAACTCGGCGGCGTCTTCCGGGCCTGGGAAGCGGAGGGAAGCCGGAAGGTGACCCGCGAGCGGGGAGGTGCGGGGTGGGGGGCGGAGCCGGCTCCGCGCGGCGGTAGGGGCTGGCGGCCATGGGCAGCGCGGCGCTGATTCTGCGGCCCGCGGCGCGCGGCGCCTGGGTAAGCGTCTTCCCCCTGGTTCAGCGGCCGCTTGGGCCCCCTCCTGTCCTGGCCCGGCTCCCGCCTGCCCCCAGGCCTCTTCCCAAGCCCAGTCCCGCCGCCCCTCGGCCGAGTGTACCTCTGCCCTCCACGCAGCACGTCCGCAGCCTCCACTTCCTGAGCCCCGACTGGGTGCCAGGACCTGCCCACATAGTCTTCTTGCTCCCCTTAGCCCTCCTATCTTTTCCATTTCCCTTCAGCCCTATAATTTCTTCCCTTCCAGACCACTTCCCTCGACCTCCCCTTTCCATTGATTTTATTTTTCTGTTTCTAAACCACCGTCTGTGGCGATGCCTGCGTACCTTGCAGAAGCTGAACCAGAGGCAATATATTTCCTCCTGGCTGGTGAGTATCCCAGCTTCCCCTCCTCTCCGCACAAATTCCCCAGACCCAGAGAGCTCAAAGGTAGAGATCTGGGAATGGAATCGAGAAAGGGTAGAGTCCTGCTCCCCAGATCCCAGTCTCCTTGTGTCCTGAAGGTCTGCCCACGGTCACCTCCAGTAACCCCAGTGACTCCAGGGGAGGTGGGCTGGGCCAGAGGGCACCATGCAGAGCCGAGCTCCAAGCTTAAGTTTTGCTGGGAACAGCAGTGCCAAGTAAGATTGGCCCTGCCTTAGGGCTAAGGGACCTCCCCCTCCCTAGTATCCAGGGCAGAGCCAGGCTTTGAGGGATAGGCATCTGGAGCACAGAAACCTGAGTGCCTGCAGGGCCTTGAAATCTCCCCTGTCTGGAGCACAGGGTCCTTCTGTCTTCCTGAGGGAGATGTCCCTGCCAGGTGACATCAAATCAGCATCTTGAGGAGGGAGCCTGTCACAGGCCGGGACCAGTGGGAAATGGACAAGGCCATAGGTAGGAAATGATTTTGAAGGGCTCTGAGAACCTGGCCCCTCACTCCTCAGCTTCCCTTTCTGCAGGCCCAGTGGTTCCCCAAAACCCCAGCCAAGTCTGTGGTGGCCCTGAAAACGCCCATCAAGGTGGAGCTTGTAGCTGGGAAAACCTACAGGTGGTGTGTGTGTGGCCGCAGCAAGAAGCAGGTGAGAGGCCCATCACCCTTCCCATTGATGTGACATCCCTGGTTGGGGACAGCCTGGTCATCTCCTAGGATCTCCCACCCACATACTTCTCTTCTTCCCACACATACCCGTGAAACCATTGGGAAGAATACTCTCAGGCCAGCGCCACCAGCGGTCCTGAGCTCGCTTGTTCTATACATCAACTCTTTGAAATGAGGCCAGAGAGGCAGAAACTCAGTCACGTAGCCAGACTCGTGGAGCCCAGGGTTCTGTTCTGGGCACGGAGGCTCGCCTGCCTCTTTCCTTCTCTCCTTCCAGGTAGCATCTGGGCCAAAGGTCCCAGGCATTGGATCCAAAATTGGGAAGATTCAGCCCGGCTTTCCTGCCAGCCTTTCCTGTACCCCTTCCCAGTCCTCTTCTCCCAGAAAACCCTGTCCCTTTTTCAGTTCATATGACTCTTTCCTGGTCCCCTGCAACAACCTGCTGTCTCCTCAGCCTGGCTCCCAGCCATTCTCCCTTCCATACCAGGAGCCTTTCATGCCAGCAGGATCTCCCGCATATTGTTAGCCGCCAGGCCCCTTTCCTTTCTGTGTTCCTCTGAGCAGTGTGGTGTGGAGTCAGTAGCCCAGGGTTCTAGGTCCCACTTTTGATTGGGCAGGTCCTCGTGAGGACAGAACAGTGCCCAGATCACACCAGCCGGAGGAGCGTGGCCTCTCTGCCTTATACCTTCTGGGACAGGTTGCTGACTGCTACTTGCATACTTCTCTCACCTGTCCCACTTCCTCCCCAACCACTGGACCCTGGGTGACAGTTAAGAGGCCTTGCTTCCAGCCCTGCCACACACTAGCCAGTCACAGCACCTCTCCGGGCCTCAGTTTCCTCGACCCAGTCTCTGCTTGAACCACCTCAGAGATGGACAGAGTTAACACGGCACATGCTTTGCTCCCCTCCCTCCCTCCCTCCCACATCCACTCCATTCCCTGTTATTTCCTGGAGCCAAACAGAATCAATACCACAGCCTGAAAGTGCTGTGATACACTCAGGCACTCTATAACCCAGAGACGTCTGTACTCCACAGAGAACATGGGGAAGGAAATGGACTTCATGAGCCAATGGAGATTCAGAGCCATTTAAAAGGGGGAAAAAAAAAAAAACCAAGTGTAAACATTGCTGACACTGGAAGTCCCATGTCACATTGTAAATTCTGTCCCTGTGTCCTGCTCCTCTGATTCCCCCAGATGTAAACGCTATATAAACTCAAACTTTCTATAGATGAAGTGTGTAATGACCATTAGCAATTTTATTTCCTTGTGACAACTACTTTTATCACCCCCCATTATAAATGAGAGGTAAGTTCTCTGGTCAGCATGAATTCAGATAGTTGGACGGCAGAGCCCAAGCCGTATCCACTGAGTCGTGCTTCCCAAGTTCTTTGGGGAACCTGACCTGCCCCAGGTGGTGGGGTGAGGCCTCTAACTCGTCTTCCTCCATCAGCCCTTCTGTGACGGCTCCCACTTCTTCCAACGCACTGGCCTATCCCCGCTCAAGTTCAAGGCCCAGGAGACCCGCACAGTGGCCCTCTGTACCTGCAAGGCCACCCAGAGGCCCCCATACTGCGATGGCACCCACAGAAGTGAGCGAGTGCAGAAGGCAGAAGTGGGCTCCCCTCCTCTGAGGGAGTAGCTGCTGCCAGCCCCAGGGGGGCCTTGGCTCCACACTTTGGACAGGCACCTGCATCCCCTTTGTGGAGAAGGAAACTTGAGTGCTGGCCCAAGAAGGGGTGGATCATGGAGGGGCTTGGTATCCACACCTGACTTGGGGGCAGCTGGGAGCTGATGACATTAAACAAGCATGCCCATGCAGAGTGGTGTCCTTTTGGTTAGCTGGTGGGAGGCACTTTTCCCACCCCTGCTCCAGACTATACCAGCCGCAGGGAGAGGGCAGTTGACTAATTCCACATGGGGTCCCCCAAGAGGGGCTTGGGTTCAGAGATAAGGGGCATGAAGAGGGGTCCACCCATTGCTTCTCCCTCCCCTTTACCCCAAAGAACTCCAGGCTCGGGAGAATATGCAGCATTTATTACAAAGCCAAGAGATACAAACGTCCCAGGGCAGGAGGACACAGGCACGGGACCTCAGACACAGGACAAGGTGCAAACACAGACACACCCAGAGGGCTCCCAACCCCACGCACCCCGGTGGCGACTAAAGTCCAGAGTCTTCCCTCTCACCTCCATCCAATCTATGTACATTTGAGGAAAAAACAGGTGGGCAGGGATCTGCTGGGATCTATCCCTGGGGTGGGGGGGGGAGTTGTCTGTTAATTCCTCAAGGGATAGAGTTGGGGTGAGAGCTTACAGGTTTCTGTCTTCTTGTGCTTTTAGACGCCTCTGTCACTCTGTCCTGACTCTGCCTCAGCTGGGGGTAGGGAGCTGGAGGGGCTGGAGGGTCGTTTGCCTTTGGAAAAATATGGGGTCTGTGCTTCTCTGAGGTTAACCTTGTCCCCCACCCTCCAGGCCCCCAAATGAGACCTCACTCCAGCCTTGCTGGTCAGGGTTGCTGGGTGAGGGTAGGGGGCTGAGGGGGTGAGGCTGTTTACAATGCTAAAGCCACAGTGGAATTTCAAGGGCTGAGGCCTCCTCTGGCCTGAATCTTCTCTTCTACAAGATAAATGATGCAAAGGCCACACACACAGGGGGGGCGGAAAGGCAGAACTATCTATTGTTTGTACAATGTTTCCACTGCAAGAGGAGGAGGTAAGGGGCTATCTCCATAGCCCACTCACTCCCCAGAACCAGGAGATAAAATGCATTTGTAAAAGGCACTGTCTTAGCAATTCTCTGGACATTCAACAATGTGGGGAGAAGGGGGATGCACTGGTCAGAGGCAGGACAGTAGCCAAGATGGGTAAAGAAATGGGGCGGAACCCGAAACACATCCAGTTAGAGTTGTGCCAGAGTTTTGGGGCTGGTGGGGCCCGGGCTGGTGGGGCCCCGAGATACTAACTTTCTTGGGAAACAGGGAGGACAGGGCAGACTTTTATAGAGCCTCAGGTAGTCCCTCCGGTCCACCTCTAGGCACCCCCAAAAAGAGCAGAAGAAATTACACAAGACCCCCTAAAAATGAACCTCACACCCCCCACACACACACACATACACACACACATACAGTTTGTCTCCTGTGGCATTTAAATTAATCTGGTTGGTCCATAGAAAATAAGTATGTATATTTGGTTTATCCTATGTACATATATATATAGATTTATTTATAAAATCCACTCCCTACCTCTAAGGTGGGAAGAGCTAGGGAAAGTAGAAGAGGTGGGAAAAAAGGGCCCATAGAAAGTAGAGGGATGGAGAGGCATGGCTGGAGGAGAGAGGGTCCCTTTCCTCAAGTTAAAGGGGGCACAGGAGCTCCGTTGACAGTCATCTTGCGCCCCCTGCTGGTGGAGGATGCTGTCTGCAGGCAGTTCGAGGTACCCCCATTGGCAGCTGTGGTAGCCCCACCGGCTGTCGAAGGGGGAGCTGGGGAGGTAGGGTGGGGGGCTGGGGGCCCGTGGGAACTGGGAGAGCCATGGGAGGGGGTGGCTGGGCTGGGCAAGGAGGAGGAGGTGGCCGGCAGAGTGGCAGGGCTGGGAGCCTTGTCGCTGACTGACTCACACTCGGATGCCCCGCTGGTATTGGTGCCCTCCGAGGGTGTGGGCGCAGTGGGCAAGGTGAGCCGCTTGCAGGCCGGCTGGACACGATACTTGAGGGGGAGGGGGCCATTCTGTGGGGAGAGGCCGAAGGAGAGAGGCAAGGAAGGGGAGGGTGTCAGGCAAAGGCTAGCCAGTGCCCAATTTCACCCCTCAGAATGCCCCAGCAAGAAAAAAGGGAAGATGGGGCCTCACAGAGGGGAGAGTTACACAGAGAGAGGAGATGACTGATGCCAGCAAGCTCAGAGATACAGGGACACCAACAGAATAGAATGTCAGACCACAAATACCTGGAGAAGCAATGTGAAAGACCAGAGACTCAGAGAGGAAGAGAGGAGGGAAGCAGAAGGAAAAAGACCTAAACTTTTCAAAGTTAAAGACAAAAACAGTAAAGTGAAGGCGGGCCAAACAGAAAGTAGCATTACTCCTCTCCAGTCTCATAACCCTAAATCCGGGTCCGTAATCTACCAAAGGATCTTTTCCTCTTTCTGAATATGTGAAGGTCTTCAGGGAGAGATGGCCCAGGAGTTTAAATGGTGTGGCACGCCACCCTGGGCACACCACTCAGGGGACAAGGATGGACTGTCTGTGATTAGAGCAGGGTGGCCCATGTGTCACTGTGGTCACACACCAGTGCCAGACTCTGCAGGGGTCCCCCCCTGCCCTGTCCCCATCCTGGGCAGCCCTACCCAGCTCACCCGCCGCCAGGGGTAGATGTAGGCGATATCCATGAGAGTGTAGTACTCCTTCAGCGGCTCATCCTCATACAGAACCTCCACCTGGGGAAGGAACAGAGGACACCACGACCCTGGTCAGGCTCAGGGTGCTGGCCATTTGGTGTGAGGTTGGGAGTCTTAGCAGGGGGAGTGGGGGTGTGGGGAGGTGGGCTGGCAGGTGATCCGTCATTACTTGGGGGTTTCATTGTGGGCATGACATCCCTATCAGAGCTGCCCCAACATAGTTCCTGATTACCAGGTGGGAAAGGATCCAGGGAAGATGCCCACATCACTGGCACTCTCTCAAGCCAGCCACACAGCTGTTTAGGTCCCCTGACATCTGGCCAGCCTCCCAGGGCAAAGAAATAGGCAAAGAAAAGGCCCAAGATGAGAAGGATCTCGAGCACTGACTCTCACTCCTGGAGCTTAAAAGAAAAAGACTGATGCTTGGATCTCAGCCCCAGAGTTTCTGATTTAATTGGCATAGGCTGAGGACTGAGCATCCGGAGTTTTAAAGCTCCCAGGTGATTCTAACATTCAGTAAAGTTTGGGATCCACTTTTCTAGAGCCTCTCTCCTCCAAGTGTGGGCCGTGGAACTGCAGCCGTGGCATCACCTGGGAGCCTGTTAGACATGCAGAATCTCAGGCCCCACTCTAATCCTCCAGGATCAGAACCTGCGTTTCAGCAGGCTCTCCAGAGGATCATGTACGCATTCACGGGTGAGAGGCTGTGTCCTCAAGCTCCTTTGGAATTTCAGATTGACCTTCTCACAACCACTGGCCCCAGATAAAGCCCTATAGTTTTACACATACTCCTCCTACACTTCCACCACAGTTCTGAGTGAGCGAGTGTGCATGCACACACACACATACCATCTCCTTTAGTCCCATGCACCTTTGCACAGACATCAGCAGACATAACCTAATCTTGGTTTCTACCTTCTACTCAGGCTCAATTACATATCCATGCAAGCCCTTGGTGACACCCAGCCAGTCCTGAACAAAGCCTGGGATGTACAGACTGTCACACAGACACACACAGACACACAATCATTTTTTCTGAAAGGGCACAGGGGCCAGGGGCTCACCTTGTACTTGCTAGGCACATCCATCTTGTTGCGGAGAAACTTGGCAAGATGCATGACTGTCATGGCTGCTGGGCATCGCAGGAAGCGCACCCCTGTCTGCTGGGAGAGAGGCACCCTTGGGGTCCACCCAGGCCACTTCTTCCCAGCCCACATTCCACTCTAGGTGGGCCCCAGCACTCACCTTCTCTTTGTCCCCATCTCCATTCTCCAGGGGGCCCTTCTTCTCCTCCCGGTCCCTGGGGGGTAGGGGTGGGGAGAATGAAGCTAGGGAGACCCTGGAGGAGGCAGGATACCCTAGTAATCCAGAGGAACCTCCCAGAGGCATTCTCTCCTCCCAGGGGAACAAACCAGAGTAGGAAAGGTGGGAGCGCAAAAGGACCAGGCCTAGGCCAGACTTGCCTGACACCTTCGTAGAACTCAATGGAGAGGCTGACAATTTCGTCGTCGCTCAGGGCCCCCTTCTCCTGCTCCAGGACCTCGCCGCGGTCCTCATTGGAGCCGTTGGGGACTGTGGAAAGAGTTTTGAGGGGTTGGCCTAAGATGGGGCAAGGGAACCCCCCCAAGGACCTAGAGATCAGGTAGCTCAGTGAGGGAGCCCAGCAATCTTGTGGGCTGGCAGTTTAGAACAGGGAGAAGACTCGGTGAAAAGTCAGGGAGCAAGGGGACGGCAGACAACACAACCCGTCCAGCCCTGGGGGAAGAACCACACACTCACACAGTCCCAGGCTCACAAACACACTCACCCTCTGTTAGGGGATACGCTGCATAGAAATCCCGTCGCCGTTTCATCTCATCTGGAAGAGGGAGGCAGATGAGGAGAAGGCAGCAGGCTGGGACATGGTTGGGAGTGGGAGGTGGGGTGGAACAGAAGAAGGAAGGGTGGGTAGATACCTTTAAAAAGCCCAGGGACCAATTTGTAGACAATATCTTGAAGGGTTTTGTCAGATCTGGAGAAAAACATACAGGGGCCCATCAGCAGCCACCTCACCCTATTCTTCCCTGCCAGGGAGAGCTCTTCCCACCTCCCTTCCTTAGACCCAGGCCCAGGCATTGGGGTTCCTGTGGGTTTGGTCTGAACTAACACCAGTACTTCTCAGCGTACAAGTTGGATGCAACCCAGAGGGAGGGCAGGGGCCTGGATCCATGCCCAAGATTCTCCCACACCTGTTGCCTCAGCTACATACAGGATGCAAGGAGGGAGTAAGAGGTACGGTGGGAAGCACCCAGGAGACCCAGAAGACCAGCACAGGCAGAGGAGCAGTGTGCCAGGCCCACCTGATGCTCAGCAGCGGTCGGGTTTTGTGGACTTGTACATCACACATGGGGCAGTATTTGTTGGTCTCCAGGTAGCGTACAATGCAGGTTTTGCAGACTTGGGGATTGTACAGAAAGAGAGGAGAGTCAGAGCCCCCTTCCCAACCCACGGCCAGCCCTCTGCTAAAATTCAGGTATCCCTTCTTCTCCTCCTTGTCCCCACAGTTCAGGCCTGTTCAAAGGCCCAACATGGTGATGTCTGTTTTGCACAAGTCAGAGCTACCCCTCACCCATCCTTGGGAGAGGACAAATCTCATGCACCCACGTGTGTGTGTGTGTGTGTGTGTGTGTAGACAGTGCCATGTATAAGATGAGTCCCAAGTCCCATTATGGGATACAAAAACAAGAGCCACCTCTCAGACACCTCCCTGAGTCCTTGACCCCTTGCCACCAAGTTCATAGCAAAGGACAAGGGGTATCTACCTGCCTTTTCAAGGGGTAGAATTTCAGCCATAATGATTCCAGAATAGAGGTGAGATTTCAGATGAAAACCCCAGAAATGAACTCACTCCTGGACTGAAACCTCCAGGTTTCCCTTCCAGGCACCCTCTATGTGACTTGGGATCCCCAGCAGACACCTGGCCCAAGTCTGCAATTCAGGGCAGGGCCTGGTGTTTCTGCCTTCCCTGGGCAGTGTCCCCAAACCTGGGCAGACTCTGCCTGCCCTGGGAAACACCCCTGCACTCAACTCACAGGAATGCAAGCACTCCACGATGGTGGTGGCATCAATGAAGTACCCCCCGCAGAGGGCACACATGAGGTGAGGGTTCAGCTCTGTGATTTTGATCCGTGTGGTCCGATGCATGATGCCGGGCTGGGGAGCAAGGGGACTGGGGAACGTCACCCTGAGAAAAGAAATTGGAATCAGAAATTCAGAGAACCAGCAGTACGGATACAAGTTAACATCTCTGCCTAAACTCCAGGCCCTTCCTCTCTGTGTCTGAGGTAGGACAGAGTACAAGGACCTGTTGGTTCTTTCTGCCCCCCTCTGAGGATTCCCGAAGTGCTGGAGGCTCTGGAAATTCATGCAGCCGGGAGCAACGAGGTTGAGTTCCATCTTAGGAGCGGTAGGAAGGATTGAGGTTAGACCACAAAAGCACTCCCCAACTCTCCAGAGGATGTGTGGAGGCAGGGAAATGGAAGAGAACAAGGTTTTTTTATAATCACCTAGACTACCCATCCATACTAACTCAAGTGGTCAAACATTTAAGAAGTGCTGGGAGCTACAAGGAAACTTAGATACGAGAAGGAAAAGAATACGCTATCACCTCCCCCTCAGCCCCTCTACAAGGGTGGAAGACCCTTGACTACATCTCACCCTTCCATCTCATCCACTCCTCCTCCAGGAAGCCTTCTCTAGAAACACTGTGGGCTCCTAAGTGTGAAGGGACCAACCATCATTCATCCTTCCAGCCCTGCATCCAGCCCAGCCCCCAGCATCTCCCTCCAAGGTCTGATGGATCCAGGCCAGACAGATACAGGCATCTCCCTGGAAATCCATCAAACCCTGACCTTTTGGGTTCCAGACCTGGTGCTCAGGCAGGGAATAAAGAGGATGGGCCTTCCATGGCTGCAGCTGGGAAAATGCAATTCAAGCCTGACTCCAGGTCCAGCCCTGGACTCTGCAGGTAAAGGCAGTTAAGGAGTCAGGGCAAAAAGCCTGTCACTGGCCCTTCCACAGGAATTCTTCCCACTGTGCCCCCAAGCACATCCCCCCTCTCATGCACACACAGGAATCTCCCTATGTGGGCAATGAAACCTCCCACCATCTCCCACCTGGGTGACACCTCTGCAACCAGTCTGTCCTGGATCTGTCTGACAGACCACAGCCTGCCAAAGTGAGCATGGATGCCAGCCAAGGTGAGTGAGAAAGTTCTCTGTCCCCAGCCCATGCGAGCACCCAGCCAGGCCCCCGGCAGGGTTTAAGGTGGTAAGTCAGAGCCCATCTCTGGTCTGGCTGAGGTGCTTACTTCTTGGTATAGAAATCAAACCTACACCCCCCCTCTTTCCCAGTGTAAAAGCCCTAAGGGTGGGGCTTGGGAGGGTGGCCAAGCCCCAAAAGCTCCTTTACAACATACTCACACCCTACCCTCCTTTCCTGAAAGATTTCTAAAGCGACCACATTGGGTTTTCTAGGACAAGAAATTCACAGCCGGGATCGGCAGTTTCTATAGAGACCCAGGGATGAGCTTGGCCAGGACTCAAACAGCAAACAGAGGAACAGGGAACCTGGCCAGAGACTGAAAGAGACGGAGAGGCACAAAGGCCATGCGAGGGAGACACCCAGCTGCAGGGCAGAGAGCAACAAGCAAGGCTGAGAGCGAGCCTAGAGACCCCGAGGAGAAACGGCAGCCCTGAGACCTGCAGACCCGGCCTGAGGAAGGGAAAGTGTTCCTGCTGGGCCTTCCCTGCCTGGGACCCTTCCCAGTTACGCAGGAGGTTTGCAGGCTACTCCACTGGCTGGTCGTTCCCATAGTAACCCTGTCCATGGCAAGATGCCCAAATATTACTACAACCATCCAGAGGAGGAAGAGGGAGAATCAACTCCAAGTGGCTGTCCCTCTGAGCGTGTGTAACAGCCTGTGTGTGTGTGTGTGTGTGCATGCACCACCTGGGCCTCCAAAGATACTTTATGAGACCATGTCCTGTGCGTCTCTGTCCAAATGTGCCTGTGTGTGTGCAATACACTCCCGATAAAACACGAGGGGCTCCAATAATGCTGGGGGTCCAGACTGTTGTCAGTAACTCACACCTCTTTCTCCTGCTCTGTCTCGCACACACATGTACACACAAACACATCGGCTCCCTATACTCCCATTGCTGCCTCATTCACTCATTGTGCTTTCAAAACAGACACTTGCTCTTAAGACCCTCAAACCCCACCCCACCCAGGCAGTTCCAGGCAGATAGAATTGACACCCAGGAGCCCCCAAGTGCAAATGGTGGTGCCCCTTGCCCTCTCACATTTGTGAGACTACAGACCAAGACCACCCTTCAAGCCCCTCTTGGAATGCCAGGGTGAGGAGACAGGAAGGACTGCGGTGCTTGTTGAATGAAATGCTCCTCTTTCTTCTCTTTAAGAAACGAGCCCCCTTGCTACACTCCCTCGCCAGTCCCCTCCACTTCTGCTCCCCCCATCCCCAGGGGCTCAGACTGTTACCTCAGGGGCTGGGGGTGGGGAGAAGTGCTGATTGGCTCCTCACCTGATTGCCATGGTTACCTGAAGGGCCCTGCCAGCAGGTGCCAAGAACAACTGTAAACAGGAGCGCTGTTCCCCCATAGGCCCCCCTCCTCACCCTCCCACCCCAGGAGGCCTTTGGGCCCCTCATTTCTGACACCCAGTTCCCCTGCCAGCTGCAACTGTCTGGTGTGTTGTGGGATGGAGAGAGAAGAGGGGTGAGGGGTGGCTGGACCTCCAGCTGTCATCATTTTAGGGAAGAGGATGGGAGATAGGAACCACTTAAGAGGGAGAAAGAGGAGGACAGAGATCCCAAAAAGCAAAAAAGGGAGTCATTTGGAGGTGGCCTCTGTGGAGTTTAGGAGCTGTAACAAAAGATCAGCTGTCCCCACAATGGATCTGAGAGCTGTCTCCCACCCCAAACACAACCTTTTTCCCAGCTGGAACCAAGTCCTTACAGCGTCTTCTCTCTCCTGTCTTTGCAAGGGGATGAATCTTGGGCAGCCCAAGCTCATGGCCCAAGTCCCCGGGTCCCAGCCAGTGGCAGGAAAAGAACATGACCAGCACCTAGCACCCAGCCTGGCAATTGGCTTTCCTCTTCCCCAAAGCCCCCCAGTAACAGAGACCACTCCTTCCCCTACCTCTCTGTTTTAACCAGTCTCTTTTTGGAAGCCCCCACTTCCCCAATTTAGGCCTGTCTCACTGTCAGGTTCTCCATTTTCCCCTGCAGAAATAGTAAGTCTCTGATAACTCAAAGACCCATCTGCTTACTTGGATGCCCAGTTACAGAATTCTTTGCTCTGCCCTTTCTTCAAATTAAATTAGCCCAACTTGCTCCTGAGAAACTCTGTGGGTCTTGGAAAAAGTCATTCAAGGCCCCATTCATACATCTAGAATTGCAGAAGTGAAAGGGATCTCAGAAGGCATCATGTTTGATCTTTTCATTTTATAGAGAAGTGACTTGCCTAAGTTTACACAGCAAAGCAGGCCTGTAGGTCTGGGAGTAGAAACTGCCTGACTCCTGAACCAGTGCTCTTTCCACAGGCATCCCATCTAAGGAACCAATAAACCTGGTCAAATTCCATCCAGGTAGGTGGAAGGGTAGTTACCTTGAAGTGAGGGGTAGGCAGGAAAACAGCTCCTGCTGGAAGGGGATTTTGGAAGTCTGGTCAAAACACCACTATCAGCACATGTTTTTGCCTTAAAGTAGAAAGAGGGGACAGAAGCTAATCATCTCACACACTCACCCCAAGGTACAGATGGGGAAACTGAGGCTCCCAGAATGGCAGCAGCTTCTCAGTGAGCCAGAGCATGGCGTCAAGTCTCAGATCCCGGGTCCCAGGACTCCATGGCTTCAACCTGCTGCATGGGTCCAACTGTATTTGCATGTGGGTGGGACCAAGGGGGCCTGCCTTGAGGACACTGAGTCAATCTCTCACCATTCCCTGATCCTTAATCCCGGGACACTGCCACCCTCACCCTCCAGCACCTGTCTCTAGCCTCCTGAAGCTGGGCTCACTCTACCCTCCCTCCCTCACCACTCACTTCTTAGCTTCCTAAGATCAAAGACAAAACCCCAAAATATACACAAAGTCACACATGGCCAGACACACCCCATCCATCTCTCTCACACTCACAATACACAAGCCAAACAAACACACCACACACACAGCCCGACAAACACTGGGCCAGACACACCCTATCACCCATACAACCAGACCTGAGCCAGGCCCACACTTGCCACATGCACAAGCCATCCCCACCCACCCCAGCAGAAGCACACAGCCTGACATCCCTGCCTGCCACTAGAGTTGCATATACACACTAGTCTTTTGCGCATCCCAGGTCCACCTAGGGTAAATTGTAACATAAGCCTTCCAGCAGAAAAGCAGCACAGACCCCAGCCTCCGCTCTTGGGGACTGAGGTTGGGGGCCTGGGGTGGACCTCTAACCAGGAAAACCCCCCACATCTGACCTGCACAAAGAAGTAAACTCTTCCCTGTTTAGGCTCTCTCCAATCCCATGCCAACAACTCCATCAACCTAGATCTCTCCCGAAAGACCAGATAGCAGATCTCTCCCCACCTTCCTGCCCACCCTGCATGATTTCAACTTGAATCCCACCTGCCACACACAGGGTCTGGATCCTGAGTCCCAGCTGTCACCTAGGGTCTGCTTCCTGCTCATTCTAAAGACAGCTCTAAAGGCTCAACCCCCAACTCCAAACCAGAGGAACCCCTCGGAAAACCTCCCCACTAGAAAGCTCCAACAAAGCTGTTTTTATGCTCCTTCTCCAAGTAATGACACCTTGGAACAGAGTGGAGAGGGGGAGGAAGGAGAGAAATTAGTTTCAGGAACAGACACAAACTGCAAGAGGCCCAGAGGAGACATCCAAACAGAGTGAGAGACAGCCAGGAGACACCCTCAGCGACAGGAAGGCCCTAGAGGCTGAGGTAACATGGGGCGGGGAGGTGGGGGGGGTCGGACTCTGAGAGACAAAGACAAGGGGGAAGCACGGGGTAACACTTCCACAATATTTACAGGTAAATTCACCACCCCCAGGCCTCCTCCTTCCCCGCTCTAGCCAGCCGGAGTCGATCCGGGCAGAGGGGGGCGTGGGGGAGGGGGAGATGCCCGGGCCCGCCGCGGAGAGGAGGGGTAGGGGGTGTCTGCGCGCCCCGTGTACCGCCCCCTCAGAGCTAGCGGCCGAAGAGGCTGGGGAGGGAGGGGGCAGCCCGGCTCCCCAGTGGCCGTGGGGCCGGTCCCTCAGACCCCTCCCGCCTCCGCTGGCGATGGGAAATATCGCGATAAATCTCCCCGCGTCTCCCTTCTTCCCCCCACCCCCGGCCGCCCTGCTTCCCCAGGAGGCTGGGACAGGGACCCGAGTTACCAGTGGCCGCTTCCACCTTCCCTAGAGCCAAACTTTCGGCGGGGCCCACAGGGGGGCGTTCGGGAGAAAGAGGCGCTGCTGGGGTGGTCCGGGGAGGGGGCGGGGTGCCCAGTATTGGGATGAGGGGAAAGGGAAGGCTGGGGGAGGTGCCCGAGAGGACCGAGACCCCTGCAGGGAAGGGCGCCCCCCCGCCGACCCCGCACGAATCGGAAGGCACGTCCCCTTCCTCCTGGCCTCGAGTCCTCGCGCGTCCACGACGCCCCATTGCCCACGGGCGAGACAGAGAGCGACCCCCTCCCCTGACCGAAAGGGGTGAATGGGTAGAGCCAAGGGCTGCTTTGGCTCGTGGTAAAGTCCGGGGAGACAGATCCACCCAGCGCGTACCCCCAAGGCCCTCACGGCGGCTCCGACCCTCCCCCTCGCTACCTCAGGGGCAAGGTCTACCAGAGGGCTGCTGCACAAAGAGGTGGTGGTCGAGGGGAGACGCTAAATCGTTAAAAGGGGGAATCCAGTTCGGCCATCTTGGAAGGGAGGAAAGGGGAAAAGGGAGAGAAAAAAAGGGAGAGAGAAAGGCGGACGGGGCGAACTAGGATGGGGCAGGGGGGAGGCGGGAGACGC
>PVIY010039215.1:0-23286 GCA_004026745.1 Myrmecophaga tridactyla
AGTCAATCCTGGCCTAGGAGCAGAGTCACCTGCTGCAGATCTTGGGGATGGGGGCCCCACTCTGTGCATTGGGAAGTTGGAAAAGGCATCCCACACCAGGGTGATTGTTGGAAACTGAGCACCCTCCCAACCACCATGCACAATCCGTGGTGCAATCCTTTAGATACCTGGAGAAGCTATTCTCTAGGGCAAGCCTCCTTCGTTCTTTCAACCACTGATGTTTAATTAGTTATTAATTACAAATAATTGTGTGATCGTTGATTTTTCTCCATAGAACGTTAAAGCTTCACGAAGACAGAGGACCGGACCGTGTCTATCTCATTCGCATGTCTCAGCACTCAGCCAGTATGTGAACCACAACAAGTACTCAATTGCAGAATTGGTTAACTGATAAATTAATTCATTAATTAACTTTCATTTTTTAGCTACTCCTGGCTATTGACTTCCAAATGTGATTCTATTCCTCGCTGTCAGTTCCCTCTGATGGTGAGAAAACCCAGCATCAGATGCTCTATGTGAAAGAACAGGGATGGGGGAGGTAAAATAATTCCCAAGCCTTATATTTTCAGTGACTTGAGGTTTTCATTTGTCCATATGTTCAGTTATCTATTCCTCCATAATATATCCCCTAAGTCAGTGGTTTAAGCCAACAATAATCATTGACTTGGCTCATGAATCTACAATTTGGACAGAACATGGGCTGGAGGGGATGAATCATCTCTGTTCTCCATGGTATTAGCTGGAGTCGTTTGGGGACCAAAAGATACACTTCCAAGATGGCTGGCAAGTTGGTGCTGGCTGTCAGCTGGAAGCTCAGCGAGAAAGTGGGCCAGGGACCTCAGTTCCTCTCCATTGGAGTTGCTCCATAGGCTGCATGGGCTTGCTCACAATATGGTGACTGGGTTCCAAAAGAGAGCATCCCAAGAGAGAAGAGCAGAGAAGCACATGGCATTTTCATGATGCAACCTCAAAACTCACATGGCATCACTTCTGCCAAATGCTCTTGATCAAGCCAGTTTACAGAGATCCGCCCATTTCAAGGGGAAGGCCACAGACCTCACCAGCTAGTGTCGACACATCTACAAGGGTCAAGGTTACATTGAAAGAAGAGCATGTAGAATGGAAAGGATATTGCAGTGGGCATCTTTGGAAAGTAAAATCTGTTGCACTTCTCTTCTCTTTTGGAATAATCAAGCTGAGTTTCAGCATTGCAAGTCTAAACACTGTTGTCCTGTCCTCCAATCATTCAGCAGTCTTAGAGTTATCTATGCTGGGCATAGGATTGAGTCCTGGAATTACAAAGCTAAATAAGAAAACTCCTTTCCACTGGGGAGTTCACAGATGGGTAGGGGAGATGAATAGTGAAAATTCAACATCATGAGTAATTCAGCCGAGGTATGTACTAGGCAGTGTTGGCAGAGAAAGGAATGATCAGTTTTACCTGAGCTGGGAGCTAATTCCTAGTTCACACAAGCATTTCCTTAGTGGAGAGGGATTCTGTCATGCTGCCAGGTTACAATTTTCAGAGAGAATATGGATTAGCCTAGACGAATATGTGGGCAGCCAGATCATCTGGGCTGTTCCATGTGGGAGCCACACCAGCCATAATCAAAAAGAGCCAGACTTCTTGGATAACAAAGGGATAGAAACTTTACTGATGTCTTTCACTTAATAGGTCCTCTTGGGAGTTGAAATTTTCACAGGAGAGAGAACTCCAAAAGGGAAATAATAATAATTAATGACTTTAAAAATATAGACTATTTTCTAGAACAGCTTTAGATTTTCAGAAAAATTTCAAAGGCAGAACAAAGAGTTCCCATATACCCTGTTCCAAATTTCCCTATTATTAATCATTTACATTATTGTGGTACATTTGCTATAATTAATGAACAAATAATGATCTATTATAATTAAAGTCCACAGTTTATTCAGATGTCCTTATTTTTTTTCCCCCAATGTCCTTTTTCTATTCCAGGACCCCATCCAGATACCACATTACATTTTATCATGTCTCCTTTAGGCTTCCCTTGGCTGTGACAGTTTATCAGACTTTCCTCTTTTTTTCTGGTGGCCTTGACAGTTTTGAGGAGGGCTAGTCATATATTGTGTAGGACTTCCCGCTGTTGGGGCTTGTCCAGTGTTTTTCTCATGATTAGACTGGGGTTATGGGTTTAAAAAAAAAAAGGAATATAACCTCATGTTAGGCCCAACCTGTTGAAACAGTTCTAGATAAACTGTCACTTGCATCGCAAGAGTACACAATAACGGGCATGATTTATCACCATTGACGTGGACATTTGAGCATCCAAGGTAGTGGTTTTCAGATTTCCCCATTGTAAAGTCACTTTTATCTCCCCCTTTTCCTATTGTACTCTTTGGAAGGAAATCACAATGCACACTTAAAGAGTGGAGAATTATGTTTCCCTTCCTAAAGGGCAGAATATCTAGATAAACTATTTGGAATTCTCCTACACAGGATATTTGTCTCTTCTCTCCCGTTTATTTATTTGCTCCATCATTTATGTATCTCAGTATGGACTCACGGTTATATAGATTTTTTATAATTTGCGTTATAATTAAATACTACATTATTCCAGCTTTGGCATCGAAGCTCTTTCAGTTAGCTCCTGCGTCCCTTTGATATATCCCCATCGTTGTGGTGTAATAACTTTTTTGCATATATGTACCAAACACTAGATAGGAAGGGTATGCTTTCAATGAGTCTCTAATTTAACCATTAAAATAAGCCCATGGTGTGGGCGGTGCAACAGTGGCTCAGTGGCAGAATTCTCGCCTATCATGCCAGAGACCCCAGTTTGCTTCCTGGAGCCTGCCCATGCGAAAAAAAAAACAAGCCCATGGTGTAAGTGCTCCCATTTACAGATCGAGAAAATGCAATGCAGGGGGGTTCAATAGATTACCCCAGGTCACAGAGCTAGTAAGGGGTAGGCCTCAACAGAGGCTGGCTGACTCCAGATCCCCCACGTTTAACAACTCGAATGTTAAAAGGAATATAACCTCAGGCGGGCCACGGTGGCTCAGCAGGCAGAGTTCTCACCTGCCATGCCAGAGACCTGGGTTCAATTCCCGGTACCTGCCCATGCAAAAAAAAAAAATATATATATATATATGTATATATATAGCCTCATGTTAGGCCCAACCTGTTGAAACCGTTATAGAGGCAGGGTGGCAGCTGGTTTCAAGTACTGTTTAACTTTCCCTCTTCACCCCACCACCCAGCATGTACAGTCAAGAGGAAAAGCTGTTCAGAGAACCACCCACACCCAAGCGTAACAGACTTAGCATGCTATCCCCTCGCAGGAAGTGGTGGAAAGACAGTGATGGACACGTAGGGATGGATGCTAACACTGACATTTCTGAAATCTGCACAGGGGATATTTTGGGGCTTGAATGGATCTTCTTAGACTCCCTTAAATTAAATCCCCTGAGCCCACTCTGCCCACTCAGGAGCAAGCCCTCAGCGCACCACACTTCCTTCCAAACCTTGGAGTTAACTTCCTCCACGTTCTCCTCCAACTTCACAAGAGGCCAGAACAGCTTCAAGAGAATCTGCCGAGAATTGCTCATCATTCTTACACTTGGTTGGATAAAGGCCAGAGCAGAAGAGAAAACAGAGACCCCAGACCCCCTTTTGGAAGCCCCACAGTGATCAGAGACAAGTTTCCAAAGAAAGATCTACTGACCCCATGCCACGTGCTCAGGACACCAGAAGCTCAGGGAGGAAGGGTTCCACTTGCCCACGGAACACAACCTGGAATTATAATGTAGGCCACTTGCACCTTTCCCTCACGTTCAGCACCAGTGTTCTTGCTTCTCCCCAAATCCTGCCCTATATACTTCCATTGCTATCTGCTTGCTTTCATGGAAGACAGTAGCATCCTGCACAATAAAAGTCCATTTTAGCAGTTTCTCTGCTGCCTCGGAGGAAGGGGAGAAATTCTCAGAATGAGGGCAGCTCTTCCTTTATCTGCTTCTGCTTTGGAAGACGCTGCCACCATCCTTTAGATTTCTTAAGGAAATAGCACAGAGCCAAAGTAGGCTGTGGCACCCAGCTGGGGTTTAAGACCTTGCTTATAATGCCTAAAGAACTTCAAAAAGTTATAAGGATAATACCTAATGTAATGTACCCAATTGACATCTAAAGAGCCCAAGAAAACTAGGCCATGGGTATAATGAGAGACAAAAATACTGATAAATGGAGGGGGAAATGCGTCAGTGTCCCTAGGAGCTTTTGCTTTCTACTTTAAGAGTAAAATTGGATGGGAGCAGTGGCTTTCAGAAATGAGATGTCAAAACTGCTTTATAATTCTGGCAGAACTGAACTCTGTTTTCTAAATTTAAAGACTTTGGGGTGCTTGTAATTTGTCTCCAATAAACTTATGTCATATTTCGCTACTCACTGGGTGATTTTGGATTGCTGGGTGAATATTCAGTTTCCTTATCTGTAAAATGGGACACTGCATCTTCTCATGGAGTGATTTTACCTGAAAGTCTTCCTCCCCAGGCACTTTGACAGTGAGATATGCATACTATGCAGAGACAAAGCAGAGGCTCTCCTTCTCATCCAGAAGCTTAAAAATGTAGCAGAGAACATGAAATTCACATGGAAAATATTCTGGAATACACACCCACAAACACAAAACAAGATAAGCCCCAGAACTAATGGCAACTCATAAAGTTCTCATTAATTCCTATTAAATTAATTCCTATTAAATCACTCTAAAGGCACAAGTTTGTTGTTCTGATGCAAAAACACTTCCCTTTGGATTATGTCAGGGTCACTGGTCAAGGTTAAAGACTGTATTGCCCCTTTGCTGTGCTCCTCTCTGCAACATTTTCCCTTTAGACCATGGCATAACTACGTGACTGCAGCAGAGTGACCCAAAGGAGAAGGGGGAAAAAGTCCAAGTGAGTTATTTTCTGCTAGAAGGAGCTGTGATCAAAGATCTCATTGCTTTATTTATTCATTCATTCATTCCACAAACATTTACTGAACTCTACTAGACAGCCAAATACTGCACTAGGCACTGAAAATACAAGACTGAGAAAAATGCTTACATTATGGGGGACAGAAAAATTTAAAAGGCAATTACAACACAGTGCTGGAGGCAGGGAGTGAGCACAAGGCACCACGGGAGCACTTAAGATAGACAGCTTCTCTCTCCTGGAGCAGTCAGGGAAGACTTCCTAGAGGAAGTGACATTAAAGCTGAAACTACCAGGACACGTAGGAGTTGCTAGATGAATGGGAGACAGTGTGGCTAGTAGGTTCAGGAAAGGGGAACAGCAGATGTAAAGGCACAGAGATGGGAGATAGCATATTGCATTTAGGGACAGGAGTTTTGCAAGGGATAAAGGCAGCATTGACACATGAGGCTGCGAAGATCTGTCTGGGTATATTAAGGAAGTTAATGGAAAATCACAAAAGGAACCACAGTTGGAAGTTTGGTTCGTGAGCATGGAAGTGGCCGATGCCAATGGGATAGGGGCAAGTCACGGCAGCATCTGCCTCAAGAGTAATGGATAAAGGGAAACTATTTTGACCGTCATTTAGGTAGCATGGCTGGAGAGGGCTTCCCTGAGGAGGTGATCAGACAGGGTTCAATTTGCATTTTAGGGAAAGCTCTGTGGCTACACTGCAGGGAATGGGGTAGGGAAATCAATGAAGCTAAATACCAGTTGTAGAAAGCATTCTCCCACACAGTATCACCTGTGATACTTGGAGCAATAAAGTGAAAGAGGTATGGCATCTATGCCCATTTAATAGATGAGAGAATTGACGCTCTAAAACAGGGTTTCTCTACTCCGGTACTGTTAATATCTTGTGTTGGATAATGCTCGGTGGTGGCGCCTGTCTTGTGCATTGCAGGATGTTTGCAGCATCCCTGGCCTCTGCCCACTAGATGCCAAAAGGAAACCACCCCACCCCACCCCACCAAAAATGTTTCCAGATGCTTGCAGATGTCCCCTGAGGAACACAATCAGCCCTGTCTGAGAACCCTCCTCTAAAGATCTAACCCCACTGTCCACACAGGCCAGGGTACTAACTGGGCTTTTGTCCCAGGGTCTACTCTCTTTCCACTCCATCAAACGTGCTGCCTGTCCTGGCGAGCCTGACCTCTCCCAGCCTCAGCCAATACATCATAGGCCTCAGTTTGCCTCAAAACGACTGACGTTTTCACTGGAAATCTTAAGAACAGATGTTGCTTTCCCCAGTCATTTCGGTTTTCTCATACATTAAAAGCAAAGAAGATTTTTTCTTTTTCTCATCGGCTAAAAATTGTGACCTCACTGGAATCAAAAGAGGTTTCTCTCATCACGGGTGTACTCCTATACATCTCCTCTCAAAACAGCAGGGCCCTGGTGTCAAAAATGCTGATAATTCACCTGGCATTAGAGTCCATTTCTGCCACAATTCCTAGGGTGTTTGCCCCTTTCTTGGACACTGCCATCCATTTGGTGATTTGATGTTTTCTCCTATAACTATGCATTAAAATGTCATTCTTTTCATGGCTCTGCACCAAGAAGTTTGCCTTGTGATTAAATCTGCAGATGTAAAAAAAAAAAAAAACAACTTGGAATTTCACAGGGTGGATACAAACCACAAGACTGCAGTCGAGCCAATTTCCTCTCTGTTCCCTCTTGTTGTGAAAGTATGGCGGTCATGGAAATTGTCTTCCCCACACTCAAATTACCCTGCCAGACAAAGGGAGTTCTTTTAGAAGACTCCTGAGCATGTAATTTTAATACCTTAGCACCGATTTTAATATAATTCATGTAATTTCTTCTGCGAGAGAAAAGTTATTTTCCTAAATGCCTGGTAAAATGAGAGCTGATGGATTTTATACTCCCACCAACTCTCTCTGTAGAATTTTCTACTAAAAGAAGGAATATCGAGAGCTACTCAACTCAAATAGTCCCACCTGGGAGCAGAGAGGGGTTGAGGGCCTTTCAAGCTTGCTGATTTCTGCCTCTGTGTCTCAGTAGAAGATACACATTTCTCAAAATCTGCCATCTTATAAAGGTCAGACCAAAGTCAGATTTAGCCAGGGTTTCCCATCCGTGGCACTACAATATTTGGGCCAGATTGTGCTTTGTCGTGGGAGGCTGCCCTGTGCATTATCACATGATTAACAGCATCCCTGGCCTCTAAATAGTTTAGAAGCCAGTTAAACTTCACCCCGGTTGTGATTACCAAAAAATGTCTCCAGACATTGCCACATGTCTCTAGGGAGCCAAATCATCCTTCATTGAGAATTAATGAATTTGGCAAACCTAACTCATTCCACGCCAAATAGATGAGAGAAGGCAAGCACTTGACAAAGGACATAGGTTTTTTTGGTTGTTGTTTTTTTTTCCCCCACAATTGATCAAAGCACAGACCACAGACTTTGGCAACCAATTGGATATAAAGGCTGAAAAAGAGCAAAAACTATATCAAAGAATCATTCATTCACTCATTCATTCATTTGAGAACTATTTATTGAGCACCTACCAAGTATTAAGTACCATGAGTACTGTGAAAAAGACAGATGTGGTCCCTGCCTTCAAAGAGCTTACATTCTAGTTGGGACAGGGGTGATGGAGACAGGCAGTAAAACGTTAAACAAATGAATAAAGAAAATAATTTCAGCTTGTGAAAGGAATAAAATAAGAGCAAGGAAATGGAATAAAGAGTTGTCTTGGTATGTATTCCTTCAGAAGGATCTGAGTGAAATTGTTTGTGAGGTAATGGAGATACCAGCAGGGATTGAGGAAGTGATATAGGAAAGAAAACGTGGCCAGTACAGGGTACACTGACTTGTGGGAACCCTATTGGAAACGAGCTCAGCTTTACTGGGGACTCTGGTAGACCAGATGGATGAGGGAGCTGGTGTATTGAGATATCAACTCCTGCCAATCGTTTTTCCAAACCACCCCCCAGAGGGCATTCATTCCCAGATGCCTCCATCCTGCTTCATGCACGGGGGAAGGCAGGCTCTGGCGGTCACAGAAAACAAAACAGACAAAGAAGCACAGGTACTGACAGGTTGATGTTGGGCCACCAAGCATGGAAGTGGTCAGTGCCAATGGGAAACGTGTGGGTCACTGTAGCATCTGCTATAAGAGTGATGGATTTTAGGAAGCACTTTGGGTAACGTTGCCAGGGGAGGATTCTCTGAGGACGTGATATTTGAGAGGATAGCTGAATAAGGCAAAGGAACTGGCTGTACAAAGAAGGGGCAGAGGCTAGAAGTTTTAGGATTGACGGCCTGGAGGTACTGACTTTTAACCAAAGATGACAGAGAAAGGGAAATCTGGTTTGGGGTAGAGGAGGGTTGATGAGTCAAATTCAGCACAAGCTGGTATGACAATCAGACGGTCAGCAGGGATTTGGAAATAGAAATCTGAAGCTCAGGAATAAACTAAAGCCACAAAAAATTGAGAGATTTTTCTCTTACCACCCTCCCCTGCCCTCCCTTCCCCTCCCCTTCTCTCTCTCTCTTTCACACACACACACACACACATCCTTCTCCCTTTCTGCCTCTTTGTTCCTGGAACACATCTAAGTTGTGGAGGGGGTGGAAGCTGCGCCAATGCACAAAATGAATTAATGGACAATCAAGAGTCACTGATTGGTGACCCAAGGAAATAAAAAAGACAGATCTACCAAAGTGTTCAACACAACTGCATTCTGTAATTTCCTTCCACATCCAAAGCTTAAACATTCTCACTAGAATATTTCTTGGTCCCAAAAAGATTTTATGGTCCATTTGCATAGCAGGAATCTGGATTTGAACATCACTTTCTTTCTATTATTTATTTAACAAATGCTTAAATAGTCCTTACTAGGTGCCAGGCACCATTCTCAGTGCTTCAAAGCAGCAACTCATTCAATCCTTCTAATAGCCCCATGAGGTAACTACCATTATCACCGCCATCTCACAAATTAGAAAACTGAGGTACAGAGAAATTAAGTAAGACCTAGTAAGCAGCAAACCATTGTTCTGATGAGTACATTCATTGCAGAATCCGGGCTTTTAATCAGTAAGCCATGGTGAGTGCACCATGAATTGGGGAAAGAGAACTAAATTTGGATTCAGACTCACCTGGCTCAATTCCCAGCTCTGTGGCTTACCAGCTGGTGAACTTAGACAAGTTGCCTAATGTCTCTGAGCTTCTGTCTAGTTATGCACAAATGAGGCTGTGAAGACTAAACCCAAACCGAACCAATATTCAGTGAGCATTAGTGACCTACTGTGGTCCACTATGCAACGTAAACAGCAGGGGCGATTCTCATCCATGAGGACAGGATGCAGGCACGTTCAGAGACTGACCACTTTTCCTTCCCACACTGCTAAAACCTGAGGCCAAGCTGCCATCATCACTGGCCCAGGGGACCACAATAGCTTCCTGAGCAGTCTCCCTGCTTCTCCTCTTGTCTGCTGCAAATAGACTGTTGGCAGTCGAGATGGCTGTAAACAACTCCCCTCCCTGCCATATGACTTTGCAACTCACTAATTACCTGCTGAATGAGGTGAGGAAGGCAAAGGGGGCCTTTGATTCAGGTGCTCACCTCTCCCTCTCCAAAATCTCTCTTTGATTCTCCTTCCCAAAGCAGCTCATGAAAAACATATATGTGGAATTTTTTTATATACTACAGTGACTAGATGTACTGCTTTAGAACTCAATGGAATTAGACTTGAAAATTATATCACAGGCAAACCCATGCTGTGAGGCCCCATTAAATCCTAAGAGCTGACTGCTGGTTGCACTCAGCTCCAGATGACTTAAGAAAAGAGGAAAATCAAATCCTCACCTTTATGTGTTGATCAGGATAGGGGTGTCGGCACCTTCTCTTGCTCCATAAATCTCTTAATCTTTCAGTCCCATTATTGCTTTCCTAAATAATAAGAAGAAATGCACAGAAAAGACAAACCGAAGTAATTTCTGTCCTAAGAAGCTCAGATATCCGTAGCTCTGACAGCCATGGTGGTTCTTCCATTAGGCCCCACCTCCAACATAGAAAGAAACGAATTTTCTTCACCTTCATCCTAGCATCCCAAAGCCAACCTGCAAATAAGTGCACAAGTTCCCCTATTTGCATGAGCTATGTCAGAGTTTGCTAACTGCCAGCACGCAGCCTAAATACAGCCCATAGATGTGTCCTGTTTGACCAGGACTATTATTTTTATATGCATTAGTTGTCAAGATTTCAGAGTAAGAAGATTTTACATGAACATCCATATCCCCAACTCCTCTTAGAAAATCAGACAATCTAATATCAGGCCCACATTCCCACAACACAAAACTCTACAGGGACTGAGAGATGGCTGCCCCTAGTTGGCAGGCACAAGAACTTTCCATTTCATCATGGTACCCACCCAAGCCCACTTCATGCATTGATTTCATCTGCCTGGACCTCATAGGCATTGAGTTTGCAATCTCTATTACACACACAGATATGCACACACTCAGTAAGGAAATTAATCAACTTGTTAAATACGGCATGCCTTGCTATCTTTGCAAGATAGCTCTCTTGAATCAAATGGAAGTTCTGGAATTCCATACTTCCCCATTGCTAGATCTCTGCAGCCTACTCCAGAAAGTGAAAAGAAGAAGAAGAAGAAAAAGGGGCCACAAATCCTCATCAATCTTCTCCCTGCATTGCTGCAACAAAGAAAGATCATTCTCATGAGCATTGGGAATATGGAGGGGAAACCAGTTTTTAAAGACACTTCATGTGGCAGAGATTGCTGACTGTTCGCTATAATCCATTTCTTCTTCCTGCACACATAGCTAACCTACTTTCCCTGGCTTGTTCTGTGCTTAGGTGTGACCATGTGACTGGTTCTCACAAATGGATATAGGCGGATACAGATGATGGCAGGGCCCTAGTGGGGAATGCCAAGCCACAGGACAGTAGGTTCTCAGGTCTCTGAGTCACCACATGGAGGTGAGCCATCCAACAAATGCCCAACCAGGATTGGCATGTGAGAAGAAATAAACTTGGGTTGGAGCCACAAAACATTTTTATTGATTTGTTTGTTTTTCTATAGCAGTAATTTTATTTTTTCATTTTAATAATAATAACATATGCACAAGACAAAATTTCTCATTTCAGCCACTGTCACGTGCAACAATTCCAGTGATATTAATTGCATTGGCAAATGTGTGCCCCTGAGCATTTTGAGGACTCTTTGTTTCCTTGGCTTCATCTACTCTAATACACTCAACAAACTTTCAAAGAAAATGTAGAAAAAATAAAAATATGCATACAGGGCCACTTTAGTAGCTGACGTGATTGAGTGCCAATTATATGCCAGGTGCTTTCTGTATTATTCCTCTTGTAACAATGAGAAAACTGAGGCTCGCAGAAGCTAAGTACCTTGCCCAAAGGTACACAGCAACTGAATAGGTGGGTCTGCAACTGGAACCCAGGTCTGTCTCCAAAGCCCATGTGTATCTGTCTGGATGCCAATCTCACAGCTCCCATGACACACCAGCATCTGTGCAAATTGGTCTTTCCATTTTCTCCAGTCATTCCCATAAGTCAGTGAGGTTGGCGGCATCACCGTCTCCAGGCTGTAGATGAAGAAGCCGAGGCTCGAAGAGGAAAGCACCTTTGGTCAGAGTCCTCATTTGTAAATTAAATTCAGACCCCAAAGTTCCTCTTTCCTCTGTTTTCCATGGATGGTGGAAAGATTTGGCAAGACTGAGGAATGCCAACATATTTTTTCATTCTGATAGACAAATTGCACAATTTTTCATTCACAAACTAAAAATAATAAGACACCTGCTTTGTAAACACTTGTATTATCATTACATGACTTGTAATATTGTTACAAGTAATTTTTTTGACTTTTTTTATTATACAGTACAACATATATACAAAGCAATGAAAAAGCAATAGTTTTCAAAGCACTCTTCAACAAATGGTTACAGGACAGATCCCAGAGTTTATCATGGGCTCCCATATGATCCTCTCAGATTTTTCCTTCTAGCTGCTCCAGAATGTAGGAGCTTAGAGGGCTTAAATACTTTTTTATCATCACAATTGACTTCTTTTCCTTCTTTTTTTTGTGAAAAATAACGTATATAGAAAAAAGCTATAAATTTCAAAGCACAGCACCACAGTTACTGTAGAATATATTTCAGACTTTGACATGGGTTACAATTTCACAATTTTAGGTTTGTACTTCTAGCTGCTCTAAAATACTCAAGACTAAAAGAGATATCAATTTAATGATTCAGCATTCATACTTATCTGTTAAATCCTATCTTCTGGGCAGGCCATGGTGGCTCAGTAGGCAGAATTCTTGCCTGCCATGCCAGAGACCCGGGTTCAATTCCTGGTGCCTGCCCATGCAAATAAATAAATCCTATCTTCTCTGTATAACTCCACCATCACCTTTGATTTTTCCATCCCTCTCTTTAGAGGTATTTGGGCTATGGCCATTCTAACTTTTCCATATTGGAAGGGTCTGTCACTAATATGAGGTAGAGAGATGAAACCATCTGATGTTTCAGAGAGTCTGTGCTAGGTTTCAGGACTTATCTGGACCAGGGACCCATCTGGAGGTTGTAGGTTTCTGGAAAGTTACTCTACTGCATGGAATCTTTGTGGAATCGTAAATATTGCCCAAGGTATTCTTTGCAATTGGCTGGAATGGTCCTGGTTGGGGGTTGACAGGTTATGATAGGTAGCAAGGTCTAACTGAAGCTTGCAAAAGAGCAACCTCCAGAGTAGCCTCTCGACTCTATTTGAACTTCCTCTGCCACTGATACTTTATTAATTACATGTCACAAGTGATTTTTATCTATATATTAATATATGTGAAAGACCAAGTATAACCAATCTACATTCTACTGTCATATTATAGACACTTAGAAAGTGCTGAATGAATGAATTGTGGACAGTGAGCTCCTCAGCGTTCCCATACACACACGTGCTATTTCCTATTTCCATGACTTTGCTCATTCTATTTTCATTACCAGGGATTCTGCCCTCCCCCAACTTTACCTGACCACTCTCTGCACATCACTCAAGATTCAGCTCAGCATTTTCTCCTTCAAGAAATCTTCCAAGAGCACCCAGAAAGGCTAAGTCCCCCTCCTCTGTGATCCTACAGGACATTTTGCCTCCTTTTATCCTTTTGTCTGCCACATCATATTGAAATTGTCTGTTTTCTGTGTGTCCCCCACTAATCTGTAAATTCCTTAAGAGCAAGAACTAGGTAGGCTTCATTTTTTGTATAAAAAATATTAGCAAATCCCGCCCTCGGCGCGCCTCGGCCTCCTGCTGCTGGTCAGCTTGGGCCTCTGGGGTCGCTCCTGGGACACCCCCCCCAACCAAAAAAAAATAAAAAATATTAGCACATAGTAAGTGTTCAATAAATATAATTTCTTAATCTAAACAGAGCAGCATAGGTAGGAAATGTAAAGAATTTCCAAATTTGGTGTGCCTGATCCCTGAGAAAATTGAGGTCATCTGATAGTAATTCCTCACCTTGGAAACTTTCTGTCCCTCCTTTCCTTTCTTTGGTATCCATGACCATACAGACCAATGAAACATGTGAACTAAATTGGACCAGGTGCATAACAGTTGCTCAATAAATATTTGTGGAATGAATGAATGAATGACTAATGTCAACCATTTAGGAGGCATTAGCCTTCATGGGATGATGAAATGGTCTAAATTACAACCAAAATCCTTTTTTATCCACGAACTATGTTACTGAATGTCTTCGAGCTCTTGCACATATTGCCAAATAAACTCTGAGGTCCCATCTGACTTAGGCCCAACATGGAGTCACATAGAAATAAAGCAACTAAAAGGAACTGCATTCTTAACTCAGGTCTCTCAGAGAACATTCAAGAGGAACCAAGTCATAAACCTCAGCTAGATTGCTGCAAACACCATTCCCTCATCTCAAATTCCTCTCACCCCCAAAACATCTCCAGATCCTCTCTTGCCAAACTCCCAGAAAACTCATCCTCCATGCCACAAAGATTATCTTTTCATCCCTCCTCTCCCATTCTCCTCTCCTCTGGCTTCCTTTTCCCTCCTTCCTTTCTGCACAGGCCAAGCGCCCTTTCAGCTTTCCTGCCACTTTATAATCTCATCTCTCTCTTTACCCAACCTCCCATTTTTCATTCCAAAAAGCCTATAGATCACTGGAGTGACAAAGACTTGACTCCCTTTAATGTAATGGGGGAGTGATGTAGGAAAAGCCTGGGGTACTCACACATTTAGAAAATTCTTGACCCCATCACACACGTGCTCTTCTAAACTCTACCTGAAATGCCTGATTATATTCTGCCCACTCACTGTTTCATCCTTAAAGATGCCCCTCAACTGCCCCTCCTCCAGAACTATGCTTTCTATTCTCATCAGATTGATCACAACTCCCAGCCTTGTTTCCATCACACCTTGATGGCTCTACCACCAACGCATTCCTCACACAGTGTCATGACAGTGTTAATTCTGTCCCCCAACCTCAAGAGCTCCCTTGAGTTTTGGTGCTGCATCCTCTACAGCTCTGTATCTGCAGTGCCAGGATAGGGTAGGTGCGTGGTGAACCCCTGTTGGATGAATTAATGGAAAATGCCTGAAAGCTCGCATTCCAAGTACTGCCTCCTTGACTAAGGTTTCTAATTTGGTTAAAATGTGAGTACTCTGGAAAACAACATTTTAAGGCTTCAGTCATTCCACCCTTGCATGGGCAGGAGGAGAGACCAGGAGGCCACCAGACACATAAAGAAAAAGTTGAGTAAATTAGAGACAAAGATGAAGAACCTTCAGACAAATTTCCTTTCCTCACAACTTTACCCAGGATTGGGCCACTTCAATGGTGACTGTTGAGAATCCTGGAGATTCCAGGGCTTTGTCAGGTAAATAAAGATGTAGTGAATCAACAACACAGAAGTGTCTGGGGCTTTCCTACACACCAGTTATCCGGCCCAAATGGTAAATAAAGTTCTGTAATTAGACAGACATGAGTTCAAATTCTGACCTCACACAGCAAACCCTTTGGTAAGTTTGTTGGCCTTCATCTCCTCATCTCTAAAATGGGGAATATAGTGAATGAACCAGAAATGAGTATTAGGAGGAATAAACAGGTTAATATACGTGGTGGTTAATTTCATATGACGACTTGAGCAGGTTATGATGTCTGATTGTTTGGTCAAACGCTGGCCTAGATGTTGCTGGGAAGGCATTTTGTAGATGGGATTAGCATCTGCTACTGTTGACTTGAAGTAAAAGAGATAGTTCTCGATGATGTAAGTAGCCTTCATCCAATCAGTTGAAGCCTTAAGAGAAAAATAACTGAGGTTTCCAAACAGAAGAATAAATTCTGCCTCAAGACTACACCATCTACTCCTCTCTGAGTTTCCAGCCTGCCAGCTTGCCCTACAGTTTTTGGACTTGCCTGCTCTCACTATCGCATGAGCCAATTCCTTAAAATAAATCCTTTAATATATATATAGATATACATGTATCCAGACTGTTTCTCTGGAGAGCCTTGATGATTGCAATGCATACTCCAAGCCTAGCACAATGTTTGGCACCCAGTAGGACTTCATAAATGTTTCCATTGTCATCTTTCAAATATGACTTCTACTCCTTGGAAGTAGTGTCTATGGAGACCATTCCTCAAACAGATTATTGAGGCAACGCCCAATGCTGGTACATGCATAAAATGAAAGGAATATAAACACGAGCACGGAACAGTACCAGAGAATTCATAGAGGGGTCTGTAGGTGTACAGATTGGCTTTACCTGTTGCCCTGTGCCTACCATCACCAGCTGCTGAGATGAGCCACCTGCTAGGAACCTTCAGGAGAGAAATGCCACATCACAGTTCCAGAATTTGAGCATAAATTACTACGGATGCAAAGGAAAAACATATGGTAAGACAGGAAATAAATGGCTTTGAACGTCTCCAAGAAGCAAGACTAATCAGATGAAGGAGAAGCAGCAGCCACCACAAAGCAATTTACAAGAGAGCAATCTCTCCTAAATGAAGAAATGCTAAATAAACAGCTCCCAGAGTACCAGGAGCCTTGAAAAGCCCTCACACAGAAAGAGAATATCTCCAACTCCAGAATGTCTGGGAAGGGGCTGTCTATACTATGATAACCCACATTGCAGGCTGGAAGTAGGCATGAGAGAAAAGCCATTAGCAGGTGAAATCAATTCCCTGGGCTGATTTCCTCCTCTCCCTATCCAAACTCCTTTGAGTGGGTTTGACCTTCCTCAACAGGCAGGAAAGCCAATCAAAGCATCAAGCTGCCAAAAGAGCTAAACAGCCCAGTACAAGCCATTTCCCATAAGCCACCACCCCACTGAGATTTTTGGCGTCCCACGCTGAGTTTCCTCAGTAAAAGCAGCCACCACATAAAACCAACTGAGACTATGTAGATTCATAAAACATTTAATTCATTTACCCTGACCAATGACCTTGGGAAGTCCACTTTTACTTATTACCCAATTCTATCCTGAGATATTCGACGTCCTCTCAACTCTTCTCCAGTTCCTCCAGGGAAGAGTCCACCAAGGAGGTGGTACTTGGGCAGAGATGTGAAATGAAGCAAGGGAGTCAAATAAACGTACTTCCAGGCCAAGGGACTAGCAACTGCAAATGCCCTGCAACTGGCCATGCAAATGCTCGTCTCCTGATAAAAGGAGCCACCTAGCATGGTGTTTTCAAGGTTCGTTACAAGTGAAAGAAGCCAGATACAAAAGGTCACATACTGTATGATTCCATTTATATGAAACATCCATAATAGGTAAATCCATAGAGACAGAAAGCAGATAGGTGGTTGCTTGGGGTTAGGGGAAGAGGAGAATGAGGAGTGACTGCTGATGGGTATGGGGTTTTCTTTTGGAAGGATGAAATGTCTGGAAACTAGATAGAGGCGATTGTTGTACAACATTGTGCATGTACTAGATGACACTGTATACTTTAAACAGCTCATGGTTAATTTTGTGTGATACAAATTTTCCCTAAATCAAACAAAAAAAAAGGAGCTACCTCTATATTTACTCACATCCTTTCCTCCAAATCAAACTCCTTTAGGGATCCCATCTTTTCCTAGCCTTGTTACTATTTTTCTTTACTCTTTGTCTCCTACCATTTTACCTCTCCTGGATCCATGTCCAAATGTGATAACTTTTATAAGTGCTAACTCACCTGAAAGACCAACACAAAGGATTTAGTTGCCAGATCTTCCCCAAAGAAGAGCTGGTCTTCAGTGAGAAAAGCAAGTCCTAGTAGAGACAGGGGAGTGGATTTCTTGAACACTGCAGCAGCCCTAACTAAAAATATAATAAATATATCATTTCATCTATTCCATCACCAGCCCTCCTCAGTTTCTCCCGCTGCCCTCTGAGGAAAAGGTTCATTATTAATAGACCTATACCATGTTATGCCCACTTTTCTGTTTCTTCCAATGTTTATCTAACTCTAGCCTCTTACTGAGGCCTTTGATTGGAACAGCCTCCTTCCTTTTTCCCATCCTTCTCCACTTAGATCCTTCAAGCTTGAGTCAGAAGAATTTTTAATGGAAACTTTATCACGTTAATTCCCTGCTCTGACACAACAGGTGGCTCCCCACTGCTAATATAATAAAGTTCAAATTCAAATAGGAAGACCACATATGATTTCATTCATATGAAATGTCTAGAATAGGGAAATCTAATGAAATAGAGAGTAGAGTAGTGGGTGCTTAGGGCAGGGGGAATAGGATTTGGGGGGATGGAAATGTTCTAAAATTCTCTGCATTGATCAGTGCATGTATCTGTGCATATACTAAAAATCATTGAATTGTATATTTTAGATGGGTAAATTGCATCTCAATGACTCCGCTAAAAAAAAAAAAAAACACTTTAAAAAAATTCAAATAGGAGACCCCATGCCAAGATTCCCTCACTCCATTCATCTAGCTCTACTTCCATTCCTAGTGGACAAAGTACTTTTTTCTGACTGCTTTCAAGTGTTTGTGCTTCTCCTTCCTCTGCTGGAAATATCTATCCATTCTTCCCTTTCCTGACAATGAAAATCTGTCTCATTCCTTACAGGCCCATTCCTCGAACCAATTTGGAGACATCTTTGCTGGCACCCACTCTTGAATTTAACCCCTCTCTACTGGTTTCATTAGCACGAGTTGGGCTGATGTGTTCAAAATAAGTGGTAAGAACATCTCAGCCGGATCTGGAAAGCCTGAGAGTGGACACCCTGCCTTGTTTGGCTCTGCGACATCCTAACACCATGATTGACACACATACCCCAGGTCATTGGTCTATTGAAGTAAACAGGTTTGAAAATTCCCAAGGACACCAAAAGGTTTTTCAGCTATGAGTCCTAAACTTCCTGAACCACCTTCTTCCATAAAAATGAAATCCACAGCAGAGACCTTGGAAACTAATTAAGTATTAGGACACTTTTACACTCAGATCCAGGCATCCATGCACTTTGGTGACACCCCCAATGAATGGCACCATCGGCCCATGTTCTCTTTTCTCCACTTATTAATATTTAACTTCTCTGGCTTTCAGATGTCTTGAATATTTTAATTACAGAATCTTATTACATGCTCAGGGATTTTAAAAGAAAGAAACACAATTTTCATAAAAATTTTATGAGTCTGACTCAAAATGTGAATATATTTCAATCCAGTAAGTATTAATAGTAATTAAAATTTATGGTACACTTACATGGTGCCAAGCATTATCTCATTTAATCTTGACTATAGTTTTAATGAGGTTCAGAGAAGTTAAGTATTTGCCCAAAGTCACATGGAGTCTGACTCACCCAACACATTTTGCCTCTCTCCAAAGTGGATGGTCTTATTTTCTATTTATTTATTTATGGCTAATAGTTATAGAGCCCTTCCTATACATGAGGCAGTATGCTTGTTCCCAGAATTGCCAGGAAATCAATGTTGCCCTCCTCTCCAAAGCAACTCTCACCTGGCTACTAATGGTCAGGGTGGATAAATATCCCAGCTCCCTTGCCACTTGAGTGTGCTAACTTGGAGGCCATGTTCTATAGATTCCCAGAGTGGCCAACAGGACCCATGTGAGAAACAACTGGATAACACACCATTCCTGGGTGTCCTCCCTTTCTTGCATTTTAATTCCACTCTCCGATAGTGTTTCTGGGGGATCATCACCCAGATAAAGTCTTTGTACTCAAATCTTTGTCTCAAAGTCAGCCTCTGAGGAATCCGAACTAAGATAATGTTTCACATCAGGGTCAGCAAACTTCTTCTATAAAGGACCAGATAATAAATAATTCCGTCTTTGCAGGTCAGACGGTCTGCACAACTACTCAACACCGCCACTGTAGAACAAAGGCAGCTCAAAGCACCGTGCAAAGGACTGGGCGGGGGCTGTGTTCCTATGAAACTTTATTTATGGACACTGAAATTTGAATTTTATATGATTTTCATGAGTCATGAAATATTATTTTAAAAAAACCTTTTAAAACCATTTAAAACTGTAAAAACCATTCTTAGCCCATGGGCTGTCGTGGGTTGAATGTGTCCTCCAAAAAGAAATGTTGAAGTCCTAGCCCCAGGTACCTGTGCATGTGACTTTATTTGGAATACGGTCTTTGCACTTATTGTCAAGTTAAGATGAGGTTAAACAGAATTAGGGTAGGCTGTAAATCCAATGACTGTTGCCCTTATAAGAAGGGTATGCAAGAGACACATGGGGGGAAAAGACCATGTGAAGACTGAGGCAGAAACTGCAGGGACGTGCTTCCAAGCCACGGGACACCAAGGATTGTTGGCAACCACCAGAAGCCAGAGGACAGGCCTGGAACAGATTCCCCTCCAGAGCCTCGAAAGGAACCCAACCATGCCAACACCTTGGTTTCAGCCTTCAGGCCTCCTGAACTGTGAGGGAAATTTTTCTGTTGTTTTAAGCTACCCAGTTTGTGAACTTTTGTTACAGCAGCCACAGGTCACTAATACATGGACCCTGCAGAAGACTGCCAAGCCCTCTCTCCTAGGGAGGAGCTTCCCGGGCCAATCCCCAACCCCAGGCTGGCCCAGCCCCCACACCCAGCAGGCACGGACCCTTGCAGGGGACGGGGGGTGGGGGAAAGGAGGGAGGCAGCTTTGTGGCAGCCCCATAGCTGCCCAATGTCTGTAGAAAAGGATTTTCACACCTCCTGCTCTCCAAGTGGATCTTGTCTGGAGAAGGATGGAATTTTTCCTGGAACTACACCCCACGCCCAAGGTAAAGGATTTGATCTGGGCTTCAATTGAGATAGAGGCTGCAGTGCCCACAGGGTGTCCCTCCTACCCCTACCCCACCCCCACCGCACCCCACCCCCGCCCTGCACATGCCTCCAGGGAGACCTGGAAGCTGCAACTCCAGAGCCCACTGTGTTAGGCATGTTAGGCATGGAGTCATGCCTGAAAATGCTCCCACCTGCTTTCTCCCTTTCGCTCTCACACCTACCTTCTCCCACCTGCTTTCTCCTTACTCTCTCCCCTCAATAAAACTGTTAAGCTTTGACTTGTTGTCCTGCCTGGTTTCCTTAACGACTTCCCGAGCCTAACATACTGGACCCTTGCAGGAGGCAGGGGAGTATTCCTCGGGGGTCTCTGGGCCAGGAAGACCACAGCTCTGAGTTCCTTTAGCAACAAAAAGAAGAGAGAAAGATGTTCCCTAAACAGTCCTAGCATAGTTCCTTCCTATCCCCGTATAGTTCTTCCCTCACTGTGCTCAGAAGTTCCCTGCTATGCTCAGAATGAAACATGTCTCCATAAAAAATAAAATTAAAAAAGCAGAAAATGGGCTGGATTTGGTCCACAGGCTGCAGGTTGGTGGCCTTGCTTTAAATATTCTCTTGTAATCCTCCCACTAAACATATGAGATAAGCACCATCATCGTTTCCATTTTCTGGAGGAGGAAAGCTCAAGTTTTGGAAGGGAAAGTGGCTTTAAGATACCAAACACACCCCAGCCCTAACCAGTAACGGGGTCAACCAGGTCCTGGGAGGGGGGCTCTAGAGCACCCATTCACATGCTCACAGGCCCCCCACCCCTGACCTGATCGAGACGCCAGGTGAGAAACTTCAGGGCTCCGTCCTCCCACAGAAGCTTTGAATGATCAGCAAGAACTGGCAGAAACCTCTTTCTTAAAGCTCCCAAAAACAGTTAAATGGCTGCAGTCACAGGGCAAATGTCCAACCAAGAAAAAGGCAACTTAAAAGCAGTAGGTGGTCAAAGCACCCTGGCTGGCCCAGACCCTATCACCTCACCAGTTTGTCCCAGAACCTCCAGGGCCCCCAGTGGGGATCCTTTACCCCAGTTCTGGAGGGAGCAGAGGAGCCCTTGTGCACATACTGACAGCACTTGTGTCTGCCCCAGTGTGCCTGGTGGCGGCTGAGGGACTGGCTGTCCCAGAACTTGCCCTGGGTATAGAAGGTTGCTCACCCAGTTCTCTCCCTGGGTCAAAAAACAGTCAAGGTATGCTGCCTGGGGCAAGGGATTGCTGTCCATAGGACACACCGTGCAGTGCTGGAAACAGGAGGAAACTGTTCCCAGGGAAGAGAGAACATTCCTATGCATGTAAATGTAAATTCCTTAAGGAATTCTTAAGGCCCTGCGGGCAATTCCAAGGCAGGAGGCAGGCAAAGAAAGGACTGGGGAGGCCCCTGCACTGGGCCAGGATCTTTTTCTCCAAGTTCATTGTATGGTAAGCCCTGAAAGAGAGCACTCACACAGAACAATCTGCAAAGACTTGGGAAGGTGTCTTTTATGCATTCTTCTTTGGTATTCGAGGAAGGCTCTGCCATATACTAGTTGGATGCAAACTTAAGCATCGGGTGCCTCCGAGCATAAATTCCAGCAAAACATATTTAAATATTAAAATGTTCAGGTTTCAACAAAAGATGACAAAACATACAAAGGAACAGGAAGCAATGGCCCAGGCAAAGGAGAAGATTAAAGCACTAGAAAACATCCGTTCGAGAATCAGACATGGGATATTCCAGAAAAAAGACTTTAAAAATATGGTCCTAAATATGTTCAAAGAGTTAAAGGAATCAGGAAAATGATAGATGAATACAAAGAGAGTATCAACAGAAAGAAGGAAAATGACAAAAAGAAACCAAGCAGGGAGGGGCCAAGATGGCGGCTTAGCAATGTGCGCGTTTTAGTTCGTCCTCCAGAACAACTACTAGATAACCAGAAACAGTACAGAACAGCTCCCGGAACCACGATAGTGACCGGACACACAGTGTGCCCAGGTCTGGAGCAGCTAGACCGATTGCAAGTCTCCGGAATCGTAAGTTCCACAAGCCACGGCGGCCGGCGCCCAGCGCCCCTCCCCCATAGTCGGCTTCTTGGAGGGAAAGGAAAGAGACTTACAGTAGCAGGGATTGAATCCAACCAAGTGCCAATTGTGGCATTAATAAACAAATTCTGATTACCAAAAATAGGCCCCCAGCTCACGCGAAACTGGGCAAGTCAGAAGTCGCTTATTGGGCTAACCGAAAAAGAGGAAAGGGGACAAAACGGGGGTTTTCGTGGCTGTTTCGATGGAGACTTGGCAGTCTCTGGATTCAGCAGTAGAACTTCTCAGGCTGCAACTGCCCCACTATAGGCAGAAACAGACTGCTTTCAGGGCTGTCTCCCACCTGAGCCTTCCCCAGGGAAGGGGTGAAGCCCAACTTAGGTGGAATCCCTCTCTTAAGGAACTCAGACCCCAGGGCTTGGCAAATTGAAGCCATTAAAACCAGCCTACAACCTCTCCTCTGTCTTGACCACGCCCCCAGCAGGGAGAGCCTTCCAAAGTTAAAGGAGTCACGACATCTTTTGCTGATGGGACCCGCAGGCAGGCAAGCGCCACATACTGGGCAGAATAAGAAAAACAGAGCCCAGACACTTCACAGGAAAGTCTTTCAACCTGCCAGGTCTCACCCTCAGGGAAAACTGACGCAGGTGACTCCTTCCCCCTGGTAGGAGGCCAGTTTAGTCCGGGAAAATCTGGCTGGTGTCAGTAATACCTATGTAGACCCTCCTAAGGGTGGGGAGGGAAAAGGCACCGTACAAACACGACAAGAAATAAGAAAACAAGAACTGAAAAATTACCCTCTGTTAAACAAAACTTAAGCTAGAGGCCCAGAAAAAGCTGAACTGAAGGTCAAAGAACAGATAGACAACAAACTCATCTAGCAACAAAACCCTAGGTAAGATAAGTGAAAGCAACCTCCAGAATAAACTAATTAAGGTAATTAAATGTCCAGACACCAGCAAAAAA
>PVIY010039216.1:0-23265 GCA_004026745.1 Myrmecophaga tridactyla
TTCTGAATATTCTAATACACTAAAAACTAGATATTTCTTCTATATAATGAGCCAGTACTTATAATCATTTGTTGAATTTTAACTTCTGAGTTACAACTCCTCCCTCTCATTTGATCATTCTCTCACTCTTCAGGGATATCAGAGCAATGGCCATTCTAACATCTTCATGCTGAAAAGGTGTGTCAACATGGGGTAGAGGGATGAAACTGGTTGATGTTTTTAGAGAGACTGGATCTTTTGGGTTCCAGGGCTTATCTGATATGTTATAATCATCTGGAGGCTTAAATTTCTTAGTTCTAGTCTGATCCACTTCTTTCATATCTCTAATTGTTGTCTGATCTCTTTTTCAGCTTCTTTATCAGTTGCTGTATGGAGTAATGCTGACTTTCAGAGCTGCAGAACTCTAACTCTGAGTCTCAGGTGTCACACAGATACCTAACGTTCCAAGGAACTACTAGGTTATACACAAAGAGCACAGCATCTCAGAATTTAGAAATAACAGTTAAAATTCAGGAATAGATGTGACTTCTGTAAGAGCTTACAATCTAAGAACCTTTATATAAAACTCCTTTTAACAAATCCTTACTATTATCAAAAACTGAAACTGATGAGTTAAATCCAAATGGAAATATCACCCCATTGTTAATCCATCTCCCTCACCCAGAGAAGAAGGGATCAGACATATCCTCTGTGGTAGAGAGCCCTGAAAGAATTATAAAGTGGATTCCATGATCTCTGCCCCAGGTAGTAGGTTCATGATTGTTACATTATATGGCAATAGTGATGACCTTCTTTCCTCAATTAGGTTACATTATATGGTAAGACTGAAGGGATTGTACAGTAGTACTTAAAGCCTCAATTAAGTTGAACTTAAGTTAGTTAAAAGGAAAATAATCCTAGCTAGGCATGACTTAATCACTTGGGAGCCCTTTATTGAGATTTTAGGACTTCTGTGAGATCAGAAAGAGATTCTCCTGTTGGCCTTGAAGAAGCAGGTGACCATGAGTTGTATAGCTGCAGGGAACCAAGCTCTGCCAACAAACATGCGAATATGGAAGAGGACCTTGAAATTCAGAGGAGACCCCATCTCATCCCTTGAATGCAGCATTATGAGACCCTGAGGAGAGGACCCAAGTAAGTCAAGACCAACTCCTGACCAATGGAAATTGTGAGATAAGTGTGTATTGTTTTAAGCTCCCAAGGTTCTGATAATTTGCTAAGCAGCAATAGAAAACTAATATACCCATAAAATGTTAAGGAAAATCACATGGAATCACTACTTCTCTATCAAGATAGGCAGTGTGAGAAGAACGGGCCACAGTGACTTAGCAGGAAGAGTTCTCACCTGCCAAACTGGAGACCCAGGTTCGATTCCCGGTGCCTGCCCATGCAGAAAAAGAAAAAGAAAAAAAAGGCAGTGTGTATCTTAAATGCACAGACCCTAAAGCCAGACTATGTAGACCATGTCCCAGCACCACTCCCTACTGGTTGTGTGACCTTGGACATGTTCCTTCATGCTTCCTATGGTAGTTAAATTCATGCATCAACTTGGCCAGATTTTGATGTCCATTTGTTCAATCAAGCAAGCCCTAGCCCAATTGTATTGTGAGGCCATTTTGTGGATTTGTAAGTTGATTACATGTATGGCCAATTACATTGATAATCAACTGAGGCAATTGCCATTGTGCCAGTTTGAAAGTATTATGTACCCCAGCAAAACCATGTTTTAATCCTGACCCAATCTTGTGAGGACCCTCTGGGAACTCTATAGTTTCCAGAAAAGCAAACTTAGTGTATGAAACTTTTATAGACTCTCAGTTCGAGTCCTAGATGTTCTTAAGAGTCAATAGGAGTGACGTTGGTTGGAGTTTAGCAGACTATACCAACTAGCACTATCTAGCTGAAACTTGCATAAGAGCAGCTTCCAGAATAGCTGCTTGGCTCCATTTGCTCTTCATGGCCACTGATGCCTTATTTTATTACACTTTTTTCCCTCTTTTGGTCAGGAAGTTGTCATTGATACCACTATACCAGGGCCAGACTCATCCCTGGGAGTCACACCACATGTTGTCATGGAGACTTTCACACGTGAATGGTTTGTTGCACTTAGCGGGGAGGGTACTAACCCTTCTTGCAGAGTTGGGCCTAGAGAAACAGAGGCTACATCTGAGCGAAAAAGAGGCTTCCTAGAAGCAACTCTTAGGCCTTGTTATGGGTAGTCTTAGCTTATCCTCTACAGAAATAAGTTTTGTATGGTCAAGGCTCAATATCTAGGCTTGGCCTATTTTCTTGGGAGTTCCTGATGGTTGAGAGGGTACTTGGGTTTCCCAGATGGGAAACTTTAATAGTTCCATATATATACATACACACACACACACACATATATATACAAATATAAATATAAATATTCCCGCTCTTACCCCCACCCCAGACTCTCAATGGACTCTACCAATCCTTTTTTTCTTAATATTTTTTCTTTTGTAAAATATAGCACATATATAAAAAAGGAATAAATTTCCAAGTACATTTTAACAAGTAGCTACAGAACAGATTTTAAAGTTTTGTATGGGTTATAGTTCCACGATTTTTCCTTTTTAATTTTAACTACTCCAAGACAATGGAAACCAACAGACATATCAATATAATGATTAGGCAGGTATACTCATATGTTAAATCCTACCTTCTCTGTTATACTACTCTATCTCTCTAAATAACATATATACTTAAAAGCAATAAATTTCAAAGTACATTAAAGCAATTAGTTGTAGAATAGATTTCAGAGTTCGGTATGGGCTACTATTTCACAATTTTAGGTTTTTATTTCTAGCTGCTCTAAGGCACTGGAGGCTACAAAAAATATCAGTATAATGAGTCAGCACTCATACTCGTTTGTTAAATCTGACCTTCTCTGACTAACTCCACCATCACCTTTGATCTTCTACTCTTTAGGGGTATTTGGGCTATGCACATTCTAACTTTTTCATGTTGGAAGCGGCTGTCGAAAATATGTTAGGAAAATGAAACTAGTTGATAATCTGGAAGGGCTGGCCCCTCTGCATTTCAAGACTTATCTGGTCCAGGGACCCATTTGGGGGTTGTAGGTTTTGAAGAGGTACCCTAGTACATGGAACCTTTGTAGAATCTTATATAATGCCCTAGGTATTCTTTAGGATTGGCAGGAATGGTTTTGGTTGGGGTTTGGCAAGTCATATTATGTCTAACTGAAGCATGCATGACAGTGACCTCCAGTGTAGCCTCTTGACTCTTTTTGAACTCTCTTAGCCACTGGTATCTTATTTTTACACTTCTTTCCCCCCCTTTTGGTCAGGATGGCATTATTGGTCCTATGGTACCAGGACTGGGCTCATCCCTGTGGATCATCTCCCACACCACCAGGGAGACTTTCATCCCTGGATGTCATGTGGGGGGGGTGGGCAGGCAATGGTTTCACTTGCAGAGTGGGCTTAGAGAGGGAAAGCCCAGCTCTGAGCAACAAAAGAGGTCCTCTGGAGGTGACTCTTAGTCATACCGATAGGTAGGCTAAGCTTCTCCACTACATACATAAGCCTCACAAGAGCAAGCCTCAAGATCAAGGACTTGGCCTATTGACTTACGTGTCCTTAATTTTTGGCACAGAATCCAAGTTTTCCCCAGTGGTAAAGGTTAATAGTTCCATAATTTTTCTCCCATCCTGCAAGGGACTTTGCCAATGCTTTCTTGATTATCTGCTTAATATACTGTGGGATGTATTCAGGCTTTATATTAAACTATACAGGATGAAAGGCTCTCATTCTTATTCTGGGCAATCAGTGTTTGAATTGTGTAAATGATTTATTCAGACAGGAGAGTTAGACTATGTGCTACAAAAAATTAGGTTCTGGGCATAATAAAACTCTCTTTCTTTCGTCTTAAAGAGTAGGTGAAGTTCTAAAACATTGACAATGTCTTTCTTACTCCTGTATTCTGGATTACCTTAATCCCAAACCAATCGGTTTCATTCTTACTTCTAAATACCAGTTATACGTATATAAAACAGCCCCTTAAAATTCAGAAATAACAATTACCACTCTGGACTAAATGCAATTCTATAAGAGCTTATAATCTAGGCCCCTATTTTCTTGTAAGTATTTTCTAAATGAGATCATACAATATTTTCTCTTTTGTTTCTGGCTTATTTTGCCATACCAAATGTCCCACAGGTTCATTCACATTATTGTATGCCTCACAATTTCATTCCATTTTGTAGCAGCACTATGTTTGATCATATGTGTACACCCAAATGGATTATGTTTAAAAGAAAATATTAAGAAATAAGTAAAGATGTTTCTGGATCAATGACAATAGCCAGACTAGAAGTTTTTTATTTTTATATTTAGGCAAAACTGAAAACATTAAAAACTTTCCTCAAAAGCTCCAACTAGAAAACTTCACCTGCATAAAGGGAAAGTTAATCATGCAATGCAGTATAATATTGCCAAAGGCCAGATATATCAAAATCATATAGTGAAACTTTAAAAAATTATAGATACATAGGCTTCATTCCAACAGATTCTTACCCAAGAGAGACCAAGAAATTATTTCTTCAAAAGCTCTCTATTAGTTAAGGTAACAGCAAACAGATTCCAAAGCATCAGTAGATTAACACAGTAAAAAAAGAAATTCCTTGCATGCAAAATAGTTCAGTGTGAAAATAGTAGAAAGGCTGTTTTGCATGCAGTCATTCAGTAACCCAGATGCTTTCCACCTTGTGGGCACGCCAATACCCTGATCATTTCTTGATGAGACCATAGTTTCATTATCATTTGCTTCTGAATTCTTGCCTGGCTTCGACCACATGTTAGAGAAATGAGGGGAAAAGGTCATTGTTTGACCCTTTGATGTGCACAGTCTCATGGAGTCATTTCTTTGTTACCTTGGTAATCTTGGGAAATAACTTGAGCATTCCAGCTTCCTTTTATCTCTGCAAACTGGGGTTGGTAACAACTTCCCTCGGCCCACATAATAGCCACTGTTCATTTCCAGGCCTTTCTATTTGTGTGGTTCTCTGTCAAGTGTTAGAGAAATTGTATCATTTAATCCTCACAGCATCCCCATGATAATCTTATTATCATGCCCACATTTTTAAATGAGGAAACTGAGACAAAGAAAGGTTAAATAAGCCCTCAATCATTTGGGCCTAGTCCTTGGACCTTTAGACTTTACAAGTTATATCTACTCAGTTGATTTACTTGCTTCCTAATAGAAAAAGACTGCCATGACTAGGGGCATACTTAGAATAAATAGTCTTATTGTGTGCTCAGTTTAGCAGCACCTTGGTGGTGGTTCTTTGCTACACCAGCTCATTCTGCAAAAATTCAAGTAACATAAACTTAAATTTGACCTAGTTAAATCAAACTGTGGCTTGTGGTTCAATTATTCAGCAATTGATTACTAAGAATACTCAGAATAGTTTTTGACAACCGCTTTCTTTTGTGATGTCTCTCAGATGCTCATGTAACAATTTTTCACTGCAATGAGCATACCAAATCCCTTCCAAAAAACCTGAAAATGCAGAGGGAGCTATAGCCTTATGGATACCATATTACAGACAGTCTAAACTTAAAGAAGGATCACAGAATGGAGCTTGAGATGACTTTCCAGTTAATTCAAGCCCCAAATATCATCTCATTTTAAATTGTCAACAGTTTTTGACTATCATAGGAAACTTGACTTACCTCAGTAATAACCTATATTCTCTTTTAACATTTCTTATTGTGAAATATATACCAAAAAAGCAATAAAATTTCAAGTATTTTTTAATAAGTAGAACAGATTTCAAAGTTTGGTATGGGTTACAGTTCCACAATTTTCTTTCTAGCTGCTCTCAGACACTGGAAACTGAAAGAAATATCAATAAAATGATTCAGCAGTCATATTCATTTGTTAAATCTTATCTTCTCTGTTATAACTCCTTTGATCCTTTGATCCTTCTCCCAATCTTTGGGAATATTTGGGCTATGTCCCTTCTAACTTTTTCACATTGGAAAGGGGTGTCAACAATATGGGATAGGGAGATAGAACTTGCTGATATTCTTGAAGAGGTTGGCCCTCTGGGTTTCAGGACTTATCTAGCCTAGAAACCATCTGGAGGTTGTAGATTTCTGGAAAGTAAACCTAGTGTGTGAAACTTTTGTAGAATCTCAGATAGAGCCCTAGGTGTTCCTTAGGATTAACAGGAATGATGTTGGTTGCGGGTTGGGATTTAGTAATATCTAGCAAAAACCTATATACTTTACTTCCTCTTTAGTGAGTAGACAAACTCAAGTGGGGAGAAAAGCAAACTGAGCCTATGAATGTTGGTGTCGAGAGGAAGTCAGAACACAGTGTTATGGATTGAATTGTGTCCCTCAAAAAGACATGTTCAAGTCCTAACCCCTGGTCCTGTGAATGTGATCATATCTGTAAATAGGCTCTTTGAAGATGTTACTAGTTAAGATGAGGCTAACTCAATGTGACTGGTACCCTTATAAGGAGAGGGTTCTGAACACAGTTAGCAGGAGACACAGAGAGAGAGATGGCCATGTGAAAGAGACAGGGAGTTATGCCGCATATCAAGGAACATTTCAGATTGCTAGCACTGCCAGAACCCTACAGACTTCAGAGAAAGCAAGACCCTCTGGACATTTTTATTTTGAACTTCTAGACTCCAGAACTGAGACAATAAATTTTTGATTTTTCAGCCAACTTTGTTGCAGCAGCCCTGAGAAGCTAAGGCACACAACATAACTAAGACCCATTTGTTAGAAAGAACACCATATTTGAAAGAGAATAAGACCTCACCTAATGCGGAGAAGTAAAGAATTTAATCACGATCTTGCAAGAATGGGCGCCCACCTGAAAAATGGTGGTCAGCACACCAAACCATAGAGTGCCACAGATATTTGTATCCTGAGCTTAACACGCACCTCCTCCCCTGTTTCTCCATTGATTGGATACTCCAGAAGTTACAGCCTATCCAGACAGACTAACTAATTCAAATTTCCTGCAGAAGTTTCCAGCTTTTGATTATGCTTTACATTTCAATGACCTTGGCTGTTATTTATTTAAACTTGTTTCTACTTGTTTGGCGCCAATTCTAGGCTTACGTCAGAGGTGCTCTCCTTCCCTGCCCACAGCCTGAGTTGTTCTGCAGCCCTTTCTTGCACCATCTTGTGTGAAAGCTAAACTTAATTTTCTTACATATTGGCTATGGTTCTCTCACAACTGGTATCAATAAGCAGAAGTGAGGGAATAAAGAAGAGCCTAAAGTGACATTGCCAGGACCCTGCAGAGGCAGCCGAACCTTAGCGAGCCAAGAGTCAGACTTGCTCTGCCAGACACATCACTGCTCAGCCTCTGAGGCAGGAGATTCTCTAATAGACAGACGAGGATTGTACAACAGATTCTAAAGCAGGAGTGAGCTGTTGCCTTCCTATTTCTTGTCTGGGTACAACAGGCCACCCTTAGCTACTCAGGAATCATAGAACAGGTGATCTGTTTTGGGTTTGGAAAGGTCTGAAGTTCATTTGTGTGGGGGTGTTAAATTCATAAGAAAACAACAAACAAAACAAAAAACAAACAAAAACCCAATCTGAATAGTCTTGTGTGGAAATGTAGCCCATCCCTACTCTGACACTTCTGCCTTCTCAGCCCCAGGAGTGATGTTAGTGGTTTATAGGTAATTCTGTTTTTTCTTTCTTTCTAACTGGTTTTACTCTTCATGCCAAATGCCTTATGTAACATCAACTAAAGACCTAACATTTTTGAAGCAGCAGGGAAAGCAGGTAGGGACCTCCCACCATGATTAAACAGATGAGTTTGAAAATGTTCCACCCTTACACTTTGCCTCACTCTGTATGCTCAAGGAGGGGTGGGTTTCAGTAGCATTTCACCTACCTCCATGGCTCCAGTTCCTTAATCTAAATGAGAAGGTTAAATTCACTGCATCCAATTTGTTTCTGTGGAAGAGTATGCCATTCCAGAAACATCTTTTCTGACACTTAAAGCAATGACCGTTAGGCATCCTGAGGAGTGCTGTACCTGAAATTTTGAAGCTTTAACTCTGGTTGTGTCCTATTGGGAATTACCTCTAATAGGACACTTAGCAGTCTGTATGATCATTATACACAGATACACACATGCACACACACATAATTTTCTGTGCCTATGTGAGTCTTTTCAATCAAATGACTTTTTTCCCACTCATTCAACAGGCATGGATTATCTACCTGCTTTGGGTACATCATAATCATACAAGAATCAAAAAAAATGTAGAGAACAGAGTAGCTGAAGCAATTGGCATGTTTTAACTCTTCCCAACTAGTGACTCATCCCTGATGAGCCAGGTTGGAAGGTCTGACATGAGAAAGACAACAAGGTCCTCAGCATTCAGGGAATTACCTTGAGTTTGGAAAATAACAGCAACCGACGAGATGGGGAGACAAAAGGATTATATGCAGATGTGTAAGCCTCGTTGCTATTAAATGGGGGTGCTTTTAAGTGGGGGTTCGAAGAGGTTATGCTACAGCTGAGTAGTGCTGCCTCCATCTCTTCTCCCTAAATTAAAGGTAAGGAGAATAGAAGGAGCCTGTGCAATCAGCAGCCTCCTCCTGCAAGCATTTCAAAGGAAATCATGCCAAAGCCATGGAAGTGACTTGGGCCAGTGGTTTGAGGGTATGGAGAGTCAGGATTCCACAGTTAGTTTAACCACCAAAAACTTAATTAAATTTTGAAAAGCATGTGTTTATACCCCACCGATGATACCCTTTATCATGACTTCACATGCATAACATAATTCCAGCTTGTGGGTAGTTTAATTAAGGAAAGATAGCAAATGACACACAGCACAGAGTGCAGAAGGAAAACAGCATGTGTTTATCTAAAATAATTAAAGCTTTGCTCTTTCTGTAGTATAACTCATTTTGGTTTTGAATAGTATAGCCTTCGGGGTTGAGAAGAAATATGAAGTAGCTAAAGAAGAAGGTTAAATGGGGTGTGGTAGAGAAGTGAAAACAAAATGGAAAGGAATCATCAAGGGAGAAAATTGTGATAGAACTGTAATGGCCAAACATTGTTTCAGGATATTTCAGCCTAACTGTGATACAGACACCGAATCCATTTTGCCTGGGATTTATTAAAAAGTGTGTGAATAGCTACACATGAAATGATTGTCCTATTTTATTGGATTCATTGGTAGCACATATTTTTGGCATTTAGACAAACATATCTGTACAATTTGGATCTGAGAGCCAGGATTCAAGATTTGGGTTTACAGGGAAAATCCCCAGCCTCACTCCCTCCCTATAGAGGTTGGAGCTGCTGGGGAAAGCACCATATAATAAGGCTGTCCTGTCTTCCTTTGGTAGGAGTTACACAAAGCTAAGCAATTTTCTTAACTACAGGAATTCTCAAAGTCTTTACTAGGCCAATGTGCAATATAACACTCCAAGAAGGGCATAAGATAATAGGTGACATGTCAAAGATATATTTAATCATTGAACTCCCCTGCTTTATTTTTTCCTGCCAACCTATTAATGCCTTACAGGATCCTGTTTTGCAGAGTCCAGTTTGGAAAACACAAAGTTAAAGTGTATATCTGGAAAGTGGAATGGAGTTTTAGAACAGGTTGTCAGATTAATCACTATTCACGGCAAAGAAAGGGAATTAGAACACATATATAATATGCTATACAAGTAGATATTGATGAAGAACAGTAAAAACTCAGGCATTGGGCTCAAATTTAGAACATGTAGAACAAACAAAATGAGTCTTAAGAAAAACAAAAACTTCAAAATAAGAACTGACAATGAAAACATCAAATGAAAAGAAAATGCCTCAGACAAGGTCATGTCTCAGGCAAGTGACACAGACATGAAACATTTAGCAGGCAATATATGGAAAGGCTTCAACACAGGGCCAGATTGTGTGTTTTCTCTCTGTGGTCGTTATGTACTCCAGAAAAGTATGTTCTTAAATTAATCCATTTCTGTGAGTATAGACCTATTGAAGGTGGGACCTTTTGATTAGGTTATTTCAATTGAAACGTAACCCACCCCATTCAAAGTAGATCTTAATACTCTTAAGGAGTCTTTTATAAAAGAATAAAAGAGAAAGAAAGCTAAGAGAGGACCCACAGAAAACAAAGGAGGCCACTGAAGCCAGAACCTGGGAAGCAATGAAACCCAGGAGAGAAGGACAGACAGACTTGAACATGTACTTGGACAGAGATGCCCAAGCTCACTAAAAACCTGTCTTCAGAGAAGGTATTCCCTTGTTGATGCCTTAATTTGGACATTTTTCATGGCCTCAAAACTGTAAACTTAAAAGCTTGTAAAAGCCAGTCCATTTCTGGTACAGTGCATTCTGGCAGCTCTACCAAACCAAAACACTCTCCAAGAGTAATTTTAGAAAAAGGACATAGAGTCACCTGCTTCTACATGACAAAGACAAAGCTGGAGACCAATTAGAGAAAAGTCACCCCTGAAGCATAGGCTCTAAGAAAGGAAGGGCCTGAGACATATGCCTAATACACTTGCTGACCTTTTTGTCTAGGGTGAGAGAAGGCAGCATGAGCAAGTAATACCACTCTCTCAGGCAGAAACTTTGCCTTCCACGTCTTTCCACAGGCTACTTTAAAGTCCCCAGAGTTCTTACAGTGTCTGCCTGAAGCAACACGTCTATTTATGGTCCTTGCTGTCCACTCACTGCCTCATACATCAATCAAATCTATTTGTTTTCAATATTATGTAGTCACTCCTAAAAAAAACTTGATGCTTACAATAAATACACAGGACTTATATTTTAGAGTATTAAGAGACAAAAGTCAACAAATAAAAGGAAAAGGGAGGATTATGTTCTGTTCTAAGAGCAAAGCAATAAAAAAAAAAACAGCAAAGTTTGCATTCGATTCAACAAGCACTTTCTGCAGACTTCTTTCCAAATTTATTTTCTCCATGAACAGCCTTGGAGGTTAACAGGATTACGACTTACTAGTGGTGACCCTGGGCCAACTTTCTTAACTACTCCGTACCTCAGTTTTCTTTAGATATAAAATAGAGATAGGAGAACGAAAACCTTTTCCAGAAATGGGTGTGGCTTCAAATTACTCTCATTCCTAACCCAATGAAAGTTCCTGAAAGAAAAGTTTAGAATAGAAAGGAGAAGCGAGCATTTATTGCACACTTACTGTATAATGGCCATATATGAGTTATTTCACTTAATTATTATTAACTCATGAGAAAACATTATCTTAATGATACAGATGGAATAGAATCTTAGAGTCCCCAAGGCTAAGACTGGAAGTTGTGAGTGACCTAAATTCTACTCTTTTATAAGGCATAATATGGAGTGACACACCACAGATTCTGTACCACACACCTCAGAATCACTAGAAATGTGTGTGAAAATTTAAGTTTCTGGGCACTTATCCAGACACACCTAATCACAATCTCTTGATGGTAACAAATTTAATAAGCCATCCATCCCTATGATTCTTCTGCACACTCAAGAACTGCTGGCTCACTGGTTAGGAACATGGGCTTTGAAGTCAAGCCTGGTTTTGGTTTTGTTTCTTTCTAGGTACATGACCTTGGGCACATCACTTAACTTCACTGAGACTCCTTACCTCCTCCAAAAAATGGAAATGTTTTTTGGAGGAGGTAAAGAATCATCAGGTTGCTGCAATTATTAAGTGAGATAACAAATGCCAAGTGCGAAGTTCAGTATCTGGCATGTGGTCAGTGCTCAGTAAATATTTATTATTATTTCCTCCATGTCTTAGTTTGCTAGGGCTGTATGACAAATATCACACACTGGTTGGCTTAAGAAATAGAACTTTTTTAACTCACATCTTAGGAGTCTAGACATCCAAAATGAAGGTGTTGGCTAGGCCATGCTTTCTCCAAAGCCTGTAGCATTTGAACAGTGGCAACCTTCCATCATATGGCAGTCTCTTCAGCTTCTCCTACTTCTGGTTTCTACGTCCATGTCCAATTTGCTTTGATTATAAGGCCTTCAGCCATATTGGATTAAAGCCTTCCCACATTCAGTTTGGCCATACCTTCACTAATCATAGCATCTTCAAAGATCCTATTTACAAATGGGTTCACCCTTACAGGATTGGGTATTAGAATTTGAACATGTCTTTTGTGGAGGACATGATTCAATCCCAGCACTCCTCATGACAATAACTTTACTTGCGTTTTGCTTTCTCACTCAACTTTGCCTTTCACTGGTATTTGGTTTCTTTTCCACCAGCCAACTGAAAACAGCCTCCTTGCAAATACCCACACTGACCTCCTTGTCGAATCCAATCACCTCTTTTCTGATCACCTGTGGCTGTGCACATATTCTGTCCACCACTTATTCATTAAAACAGGATTCTGCATCTACTATGGTCCATATACTGGGATAGGCTTAATGTATAGAATGATAAATATAGTGAACCCAATCCCTATGCTCATGGAGTTTTGAAATTGTGTTGGAGAGAGTTGTTTTGCTGAGTAAATGCATATAAGCATACCAACAAATCATGTGTGGAAGAAAAGAACAGACTATCTTCAAGAGACTGGCAGAGGTAGTATACTGGAAAGGGGTTGAGGGAAGGCCCAAGACCTGAAGAAGACACCAGGTATAGAAAGAATAGTTCCCACAGAAGAAACAGAAAACATGTAGGAAGACCCTGAGGTTAAAAAAAGCAAAACCTTATACTATTGGTGGAAGTGAAAGAATATCCAAGTGGCTGGACAAGAAGATGGGCAGTATGAGATGAACAGGGAGATACAGGCAAGTTGAGAAAAACTTTGTTTGGAGGGCTTGGATTTGTATCCTGGACATGGAGATATAGATAAATGGAAAAAGTTAAGGTACATCTTTGGAGGGAAATTGAGAGAATAGGAAAATGAACTGGATGTAGAAGATAAAGTCGAAAGAGATGCTATGAATTATTCCCAAGGCTCTGGCTGGATAGTGGAGTCATTTACTAAGAAGAGACAGTAAATCACTTCCAGTGGGTAGAACGGAGAACTGTATGCATTTGGAAATCCCCCACGTGATTCTGATGGCCATCCCATGTTAAAAATCAATCTAGAGAGGTGGTACACAGAATAATGGGCAAGGATAGGTTCTCTTGGTATCTTGCCTTGTTTAAATCTAGTCACTTACTAACTATATCCTTGGGTAAGTGACTCGATTGTCTTACCTATAAAATGGAGATAAGAATAGAACCGATGTCATAGAGCTGTTGTAAATTGTTAATATTATAAAATATGGAGAGCTCCTGCAAGCTGCTATTTTCAGACCAGTCAGTTGACTAAATCAGGCATTTTCACATCTCTAAGCTTTAGTTATTACCCTGCCCTTCACTTGATATGTTTCCCATCCCTTTCTCTGTGTGAGGATTTGCTATTTGCTCTTCAGAGACCTGAAGTGGTCTCCTAGACCACTTCCCCATACCACAACTTGCCACTGCCAATGATCTGGGCCATTTCTCCCCTCTTATGGGCTCATGGTTCTCTGTGGATGCTTTCACTATAGAACTTACCACAGTGTGTTAGTGTTACTTATTATTTGGTTTGTGTCTTAGACAGGACTGGAGATTCTGGAGGAAACTGGTCTTGTCTTATATAGATATATATCCACAGAATCTAGTTTGATGTCTTAGCTTGAAGGCAAGAATGAATTGTTGGACTTAATTGAATTTCACTAAATTAAAAACATGATACCCTCAAGGAACTCATCTCATAATCTAAGTCTTCCACTTTATTAAGCAGTATCACATGCATGCAGACACAGCAAGTTACAACCAAGAGATATAGAAAATTTCACCCTAAATAGCTATTTAGGCCCAACCTTAAGCCTGAACCAGTCATGCCAAACATAACACCTTTCTTATCTGCCTCTCACCTCTGCTTTGCTCTTCCTGAGCATGCAGGGCCTATGCTTTTCGGAAGAACAGAGGAAGGGGGTTGGGGAGGAAGAGACATACTCCTACAAGTGTATAAAACCTTCCAACACCCCTTGCTGGGGGAAGGAAAGTAAAGAGATCTATCTTATGTACTGGAGCAAGTGTGCTCAGGTTGGTTTGAATCCTTTATAACCAAGTAGCCTTACGTAAATGGTTCAAGCACCAGTAGGCAAATACCAGTAAGATTACAGGCATTGCAAACCACCAGGGAACAGCTTTTGTAATAGGTTCCACGGGTACAGAATTTGTTCCCTCTCATGCTAATGCTTCTGGAGTCTTCAATTACCAGAAAGTGTGCATGAGGTATTGGTTATCCATTTCAAACTAAAATAATTTGATGAATGGTTTGGATCTCTGAGAGAAACATTGATAAAAACTTCTCATTGGACTCTTGTATCTCAAGGCAAATAGGCAAAGCGGGAGGCAGTTTGGCACGTACAAAGTAGATGGCCTTTGAAGCCAAACAGACCTGGGTCCAAACCCTGGCTCATTTTCTTTAAGTTCTGTGTTCATTAAAATCAACAATAATAATAACATTTATAGATGCTTACTACATTACATGCCAGGCTCTGTTCTAAGTGCTTTACATATATTAACTTATTTTATCCTTAACAAAAATAAAACCCATGAGGGAGACACTATTATCAGATTTTATAATGAAGGAGATTGAGGCCAAAAAAGGTTTAATAATTTTCACAAGATGACACAGCTAGTAAAGATCAAAGTCAGTATTCAAATTCTGCACACATTATCCCCTGTCCTCCCTGTCTCCCTTGTGCCTCAGTAGTACATAGTCTACTTTCAGAATCTGAGTTCCCTTGTCTATAAAGTAAATATAATGAGGCCTACTTGAGGAGCTTGTGGTAAGGCCTGAAGGGGATAATTTAAGTACAACCCTCAGCACCAGAGGAGCACCCAGTCAAGATTAGGTTCTTTGAATTTCCAGTATGTACACTCACAATCTACTATCTGATTTTGAAGTAAATATTAATGAATTCTGATGTATCGAGAGTGCCCAAGAATAACACATGTGTGAGTGGCCCAGACAATTTGGAAACTAAAACTTACTTCTTAGAACCTTTAATCTCATCCAGAAGGTAATCTTTGAAGCCCACTATCTCAATACTTCTAAATAAACTATAGCTTTTGTTACAGGACAGAAGCCTGCCCACAGGTAACCTTTAACCAGAGACATAGTGAAAAGCTATGAGGGTCCAATCACTTAGACAAAAAGGTGTCAGTTAGAAAAATACTTGAAGAGTGATCAAACATTTTCAGGTAGAAAAGAGAGAAGGGGCCATCTAGTGAGAGGAATTTGCATAATCAAAACCATGGAGGACCGAAAACTCACAACCAGGTTAGAAAAGGATAAGAATTGAATAATGGCAAGAATGAAGGATGTCTGGAATGCTGGACTAGGATAAGGCTGTGTGTCTAAGTTTGCCAGTGTTGCTATGACAAATACCACAGAGTATTTGGCTTAAACAGCAGGAATTTATTGTCCCACAGTTTGGGAGGCTAGACGTCCAAAATCAAATATTCTTAGATTTGTTATGTAAAGGAAACTGCTTCATGACATAAAGGAGAGCAGTCTAAAGTTTCATCACCTAAAGATTTGCACCTCTTCAGCATGAAAGTAGGCTCCTGAGATGGTGAGAAGAGGAGAAAAAAGCAAGAGGCTGTGAATTTTACTTTTTTTTCTCCTGCTATACCTCACTCTGACTCAGTAGTATCTTTGCTGAAAGGCTAGCCTGAAAGTTGGCCATAAATCTGGTCAGAGTGTAGAGTGTCTATGCGAAATATTTACACGTTGCAGCATCAGCCATTTTTCAAGTGTTACCTAAAACACAGATTGATACTGATATGGAGTTGAAACTTGCAAGTAGAAAATACAGCAAACTTTTGTAATCTCAGGACAATACTTTTTGAGGAATTTTCATAGAAAATGGGGAAGCAAAAGTAACTTTTCTTTATATAAAGAGTTTGGGAATATAGGTTGTTAGTATATAGGAAGTGTCATGAAATAAATACATTTCTAACAAAATCGGATGGTATAGAGCTAGAACTCAGTATTTGTGTACTCTTACCTTGATTTTGAAGGAAGTCTACTTTATATTTTATTAATAGTAGTTACTAATGAAATTATCTTAAACATTTTTAAAGTAAGTTTTCTTATATTTTTGACAGCCAGAAATGAGATAAGCTTGTTAGATTTAAGGTAAAGACAAATAGAGTAAAACAAATTTAAGAATGACTCAAAGTGTACACTAATAGATTACATGGTTTTTTTGAGGTGGGAGGTACCTGGTTCAGGAATCCAATCTGTGTCTCTGGCATGCAGGCAGATAACCTGTAGAGTATTCTGTGTGGATTAAAACAGAAAGCATAGGTATCTAGGAGACTGGTTTTCAGATAGAGAGTATAATGAACCATTTGGCTTTCTTTTACATGGCCAATATATTAAAATGATGAAAGAGAAGGGCCAGAAGTTATTTATTACTGGTCTAAAAGTGGAAATAAATCCTTATAACCTCTAATGACAATTAAACTAAAAAACTGAAGCTGTTAGCAAAATTGCCATTAAAATTTCAGCAACACAAAGAAACAAAATTGTAGAATTACGCACATATTTCCACCTAATCCGGACAGAGTGGGTGAAGTAACAAAGCATTCAAAGCTTAGAAATTGCCTTACTCTCTCCGTCAAGAGGAATCAACAATGTTTTCTTTGAATCAACTCTTTCACGTTCCCTTGAAGAGAAATTGATAGCGTTGTGGAAAACTTGCCTATTGACGTCACATACCAATATGAGTAAACTGATATGTTAAAGTAACAATGAACTGAACCTCTGAGACACACATACAAAAAAAGTTAGGTGAGAGAATGTTTTGAAACACTCAAGTTTGAGTGTTAGAAAAACAGCATACCATTTCCCTCCCTTATATTTCTGAACATGGAGAAGTAAGAGACTGGATAATTTCATTTGGCTGTCCACACTGGCCTCACAACCCAAAACTCAATATCATTTTTTCAAGGTCCCTCTCAAGACTGTCATTCTAAATGACATGTCCTCAGTGTACATTTGAGGAAACCAAGGCATGAGAAAGCTATCTTTATCACAGTGACACAGTCAATAAGTGTATAATCTCAGGTAGTTTAACACCAGAGCTATGCTCAAATGTACTCTGTGATATCTTTTTCTTGAATTCAAACAGATTGAAAATCAGAGGCCCTAGCCAGGAACTGCAGATAAGTTTTGGTATCAGTTAAGGTTTGGAGAAACAATCTGCCTACTGCTTCAGCAAGATTTTATGGTCCATCATAGCACAGGGACATCTTTGATGTCTAATCCAGGGGAAGTATAGCTTCCTGAATCCCTGGATGGAATCCACTGCATTGTCTCAATCTTGATGTGTTGACATATACTGGGATCTGATAAACATGTGAGTAAAGGAGATACATTGAAAAGAAGAAACACTGCATATAAACTCATTACTGAAACAGTGAACTCTTCTCTAAATTTTTGGTTAGCTAATGGCTGTGGCAGACATAAAAGAAGGAAAGAGGAGCATATATGGCTCCAGAGGAGCCTAGATGTACTCAGAGTGCAGTACAGAGTATCATCAGTTCTGGCACCTTTCTTTGGCACCAACACCCTTGTCAACCACCACACTAAGAATCTGCCTTCCTTTCTGACCTTTAAGCCAACACATTAAATCCAACTGGAAAATAAGGAGCAGATATGAATTTCCCAGACCCTGTTTCAACACTGCCCTGGTCTTTTAGACTTTGTGTTTATATGTGTTCTATTCATTGTGTTTCAACTTTGACTTCTCCAATATACGTCTTTGCTTTGGCTTCTTCTCTACAGTTCCCAGGGTCTCCAATAGAATTCTTTCTTCTCCAATTCTGTACCTGTAACCATTTGATTCACTTAGCCAGGCATATTTCCATTAAGGGACAGTATGGCAATAGGTAATACCACCTCAGAGTACTAACTCTGGAAGACCTGCACATCTATTCACTATTATTTCTACCATACCTTTAAGAGATCATGTACATATCTGTTTAGATGGTTGGAGTTAAGGAGATTTTTATATACCTGAGACCCTACTTGGTGAGTATATAGTAATGGTATGAGATATGTGCAAGGGACCTTTGATTGATAGTTTACAAAAATGGCTGCAACAATTCTTCCATTCTTGTGCACCTACCTCTGCAATGCAACTTTGACACTCCTTCCTCTATTTACCCTCCCCTTGAATATAGGCTTGCCCTGTGACTTACTTTAACCAGGAGAAGTCAATGGAAGTGACACCACATGATTTTAGAGCCTCAGCTGCAGAAGGTCTTGCAGCTTACTCCCCTTACTGTCCTGAGACTGTCACATAAGGAACCCTAGACCAGCCTCCATAAGGATGAGCAACCACTCCAACCAACCTGCAGACTTGTAAGTGAGGCCATCCAGCCTCAGTTGAGCCTCCAGATAACACAGCCAAATGCATGACCCATAACAATATCAGCAAAAAAATTGCCCAGCTGAGTCCAATCCAAATTACTAAGCCACAGAATGTATGAGCAAATGAATTACTGATTTTTTTAATAAAGCCAGTTATGTTTCAATAGCCAACTGACAAAAATTCCAAATGCAAATTGAGATAAGAAACTCAGTATAACTTCTTTTACCATGATCCATGGTGAAATTATATTATTTTCTTAACAGTCATCTTTAAAATGTTATATATACAATGTCTACTTGCCTTTTCCTTATCCGTCACAGCCACCCACACACACAATATTCTTCAATCTCCCACCTGTTCTTTGGGGCTTTTCGCTTCTCAGAGTCCATATTGCCAACTCAGTCCTTTATTACTAGCTCCATTCCCGCATACCCAGCTGCCCTCTCTCCAGTAAGAGAAGATACCACTTACTTTGTGCTAGGAACTGTTCCTCATTATTACCTTACCAAGCCGATACCATTATTCTGCTTATTTTATAGATGACGAAACCAAGGTACAATAAATTAAGTCTGCCCAAAGTCACAGAGCTAATAATAATAAGTGACCAAGCTGGTATTTGTGCCGAGGCAGGGGTCCATGCCCTTAAGAGTTCCACTGCAGTCACTCTCTAGGAGACTCCCAGTCACTCCAAGCTTCCCATGCTCAAAACCAAACTCATCATTTTCTCCCACAAACTGCATATTCCCTATCTTGATAAATGCTCTCCATTTACTGACATGCTCAAACCAGAAACCTCCCTCTTTCTTACTTTCCCACATTTGATGTTACACATCCCATGAAATCTATGCCTTTCTCCGTCCTCACTATTATTGCCTTAAGTCAGAATATCACTATCTTTATGTTAAATGATTGCACACAAGCTTGTTACTGGTGTCCATGTCTTAGTTTTCATTTTTGTTATCACTTTCCTTTCCCCCAATCCATCTCCACACCACCACTCAGAAAGATTATATGTTTTAAACAAAATGGTTACCATACGAGGTGCAAGACAATTAGTCATAGTGGTGTGACTAAGATTCTGTGTGATTGTGAGTGCCTGTGTATCATGCATGTTATGTTCCCACATTTCAGGAAACTTCTTACTTCCAGGCAAACCAGGACAATTGGTTAACCTGCTTGAGGCAGATGTTTAACTAAAGTGATTGTATGTATAAGGGATGCTAGCTGATGCTCTGAACTTCGCTAAAATCAGTTGGGATTATTGTTTTTCTCTTCCTTTCACACATTACATGCAGCCTCAGATTATCAATATCAGCCAGTTTCCTATATCCTCAATTAATTCAACCTCCCAACAGCTTTTGAAATAGATGACCACCCGATACACTTAAAAATACTTTCTTTGCTTAGATTCTAGCCATCACACTCTCCTAGTTTTCTTCTAACCTTAATTTCTCAATGTGATTGATGACTCCTTTTCCACCTCTCTTAATGTTGGAGTGCCCCAAGTTTCTATATTTGATCCTATTATTTTCTCCATCAATAATCACTGGACAGATGACTATGTATAGTCTATCCCAAACTCAGAATCAATTGCAAGATAGACAAAGGAGTCAAAGAGAGGAGATCAAAATGTCACCTGTATTCTCAGTGGCAGAATTCTTGTCTGTTGTGTGGGAGATCTGGATTGCATGCAAATAAAAAGACAATGAGTGGCTCACTGGCAGAGTTCTTGCCTGCCATGACAAAGACCTGAGTTTGATTCCCAGTGCCCGCCCATGTTAAAAAAAAAGAAAGTCACCTGTATTACTCATTTTTAGCATGTTTATATGAGATATTATGAATTAGGTTGAAGGATAATTGGATGTGCTAGTAAGAGTCCTCCAGAGAAACAGAATTTATGGGAGATTTCATATAAAGAGATTTATTATAGGAATTAGCTCACACTATCATGGGGACTGGCAAGTCTGAATTTTATAGGGCAAGCTGCAAATTGAAAAGTCTGATGATAGTGAGGATGATTTCCTCAGAAGGGGGCTGGCTGAAGTAGAGGCAGCTTTTCTTTCTGTTGTTTAAAATCCTCAGCAGTTCAGGCTTTAAGAGTTTAAGAAAAGGAAACTCTCTTTCATAACTGAGGGCAATCTTCAATCTTCTTCTTTATTGTGGATGTGATTAGCTGTAGATGCAATCAAATGTCTATAGATGTCAATTCATCTGTGAACAATAATGATCAGGCCAGTGCTTGCTTAACCAAACAATTGGACACCATATCCTGGACACTATAGACAAATGGACACATGAAATTAACCACATACTGCACTTGTCAATATTTTACTCACTAGCCCATTCAATCACAGGCACCTTTTGGACAACCACAGGTCTCCACCAATGAAAACGTGTGCCTCTAAAAAATTCACAGCATAGATAGGAAAATGTGTATTTTATACTGGTAGACAGTCCAAATAGGACATAAAAAATTGTATGAACCATAAACATTAGGTCATTTTTCCCAAACTGACTTATCAGTTATGTCGTTCTCGCTTCCTTGGGGAAAAGTGACTAAGGGAACAGTGAAAAGTCAGGACTGTTAACACTGATATATCCTGTTTATGATGATGATTTTCTAATATAAAACCAGCCTCAACCACTTCCATGAGACTTATAAATCCACCTACCTATTCAGCTTCACTGCTTGTAGATCTAGTAGGCATTTCAAACTGAACATGTCTAATAGAAAACAATTTTTTTCACTATTCCCTTTGTAGCACAAAAACCAGGGACAAGGCTGGAGGCCTCCAGGAACATTATGTAAAATTAGAACAAGCCAAGACCAAGAGTCTGTAGTTTTGGGGAGCAAGTGATTTATTAGCTCATGCATCATGGGCTCAGCCGAGTCATGTCAAAAGTCTGAGCCCCAAACAAAAGGCAACCTTAGCTTGTATAGACTGTATTACATGTAATACAGTCTATTAAGATAAGGTAAGCTTAATATGATGACCTGCGATGTTAAAAGAAAAACAATTGGTTAGTTTAAGGCGAGAAGCTTGGTTACAGAAGCAGATGAGCTGTTAGGGGAGAGGTTCCCATCCCCAGAATGTGTCTTATCTCACCTGCCTGCAGTTTCACTTGTTCCTGGAGGCTAAGGAAGAGGGTGTCTCCTCAGGAATGTGTCTTATCTTGTCTGCTTGCAATTTCACCCATTCCTGGAGGCAGTCAGAGGGGGGTTGGGAGAGTTTCCACAGAGGAGGCAGCAGAACCAGAAGAAGAAGGCGGGGAGAGTTCTGCCTGCTGCAAAGCCTGCTTGCTACATTTTTCCCCCTTTGATGCTTACCCCAATTTATGGGGAGGGGTTTATAGCATCACTCTAAGTTTAACAGTTTGTACATTTTCATTAGGAAGATTCATGCTGCGACTGACAGGTTATGGTATCTTCGATGAACTTGATGAGGGCCCTGATTGTACAGGGACCTAAGATGACTAGAATTAATAGGGTAACTAGAAGACTGGCCAGCAGCAGGATACAGGTGGCCCAGGTTTTTAGGTCCCAATTCCACCAGGCTTCTAATTCTTTGTCCCAGTTTCAGATCTGCTGTCTGAGTTCCCGTACCTTAGCAGCAACTATGCCAGACTGGTTTGCAAAATAACAGCACTCCTCGGTGAGCAAGTCTAAGGCTCTTCTGTTTTGTAAGGCCACTGCTGCCAGGTGATTGAAGTGGTCCTGGAGGGAGACTAAGGAACCTGCTACTTGCTCTAAATCTTCATTCACATCTTGAGACAGCTTGTGATAGAAGCTTATGGAGGAGCCTAGCCCTGCTATTCTTGCTCCCACTCCTGAGACAATGCTAGCTCCAATTACAACCAAAGCAAGCACGGCCCTCTTTCATCGCCTGTTTTCCTTGCTGCCTGCGTGTTAGGGCTTGCTTAAACTCCTTTTCAGTGTAAACAAATACTTCTGGAGTTAAGTACACTGGGGGGTAACTTCCTGTCCAGTTAGTTTCTAGACATCTATAAGCGGAGTTTCTGCATAAATAGAAAACCCCAGGGAGACTGCACTGTATTTCGTCAACTGGGAGGGTCTGGTTTTTGATACACAGATGGGCAGGGATGGTCCCAAGCTACTCGCTCTTTGATGAACAGCTCTCCTGGAGACAGGTTAAATTATTCCCTGAGACTGCTGAACACCCTGGGCAACTGGGTCAATAAGTATAGTTTGGCCCTCAGCTAATAGTTGTATATGGTTTGGGGTGGGTTGAGAAGGGATGTCCATAAAGGTGCTCCTTGCAAGGGGAAGGCAGAGCCAGCATGCACTAAGTTGGGTACTGGCATTATGGAGGAATGCATAGGTTGCTTTTAGCATGTGGGTTATTTGGCATGAGGGATTTATGGGTTGGCTGAGATGGTCGAGCCCTGTGAGGTTTGCTTGTTTATACTTAGGACCTTGCATGAGTGACCCAAGTTGCTCCTTAACTTTTTCAACTTTTTGTTCCCACACTTGGTCTTGAACCCCTCCTCCATCACTCATGCTTACATGTGTGTAATAGGTCCAGCAGGTGGGCTGCCCGGCCCTCCCATAGGTCCTGCAGTTCCCCCCATGCTTAACGTTACCTGTCCAATATTTGATTTTGTATGGGTCTATGCAAAGTCTGGCTTCGGAAATGGTGTAGTAGGATGTCACCATATAGGTGTGGGCAGAGAAACACTTTGATTTGCTTTCTCCTCTATAACAGCTGTTGCAGGGTAGGAAGCTATTGCTACTGAGGGACCCTGAAAGGGCACACAGGACAAGATACATCCCACACAACATAGGTACGTTAGGGCAATTACGAC
>PVIY010039217.1:0-23280 GCA_004026745.1 Myrmecophaga tridactyla
CCGACACCCGTGCGGATGTCACCCTTGACACCCGTGCGGATGTCACCCCCTACACCCGTGCGGATGTCACCCCCTACACCCGTGCGGATGTCACCCCCCGACACCCGTGCGGCTGTCACCCCCTGACACCCGTGCGGATGGCTCTCTATATAACAAAGCACGGCCTACAGTGACTGTAAGGGGATCTCCTGCAGTGGCTGAAGTGGTTGTCAAGGGTCCCGGCTGGAGGATCCGGGGAGAGGAGACACAGAGGGGGGGCAGGAGGCCGGACACGCACATGGAGAGGATAGGGGCGACCTCGTCGAGGGACGCGATGAGAATGCCGATTTCACAGATGCAAGCGGTCAGGAGCAGCGCCCAGGTCGGCTCTCCGTTGGCTTTGCCGTGGCCAAAGACCTGGGGACAGAGCAGCCAGCACGGGGGCCGAGACCTTAAGGACTGCTTGGCCCCTTCCCCCAGGCTTGGGGACCAGGGAATTAGAGGCAGGTCTCCCCTAACTAGTGAGGAGATGGGGAGAGGATGGCGCATTTCCCATCCTCCGGGGGTACTTCCAGCTCTTTCTCAGCCATCCAAGGGGGGTGCCACGCTTTGCTGTATCCCTCCCACCCTGACACTGGTACCTCAGTGCCAGGAAGTTAAATTACCCTTAAAGGGGAAAAGGAGCTCCAGGGGCACAGATGGGAGAGGAGCTATCAGGACGTCAGCAAGAGGCCACGGTCGTGTGCTCTATAAATCTTTTATTTTAAGCACCAGGAAGAGTCACCTATTTCTTGCCCTTTGGCTGCCTCCCTGAGTCCCTGCCCAGCCACTGGGCCAAAGGAGGGCCATTTTCCCCCAGTGACAGACAATTCTGCCCTACGAGACGGTGCTGACCCAGGACCAAACCCCAAGTATGGTGCCCCGCTCTGCTCAGCGGCGGGGCAGGGCATGAGTGCCCAGGAGGACGGCCAAGGCTGGCTGTGGCCCTGGCTCAGCGTGGGTCTCACCCTTCCCCCTCTGGGCAGAGGCCGGGCTGCTGGGCGGGGTGTGTTGTTCTTCCCCACACACACTCGTGGGCAGACACTCCCCACACGAACCTGCAGGAAGGGCACTATGCCATCCCGAGAGATGGCCTGCAGCAGGCGCGGGGCTCCCGTGAGGCTCTGCAACCCAGCCCCACAGGTGGAGAAGAAGGAGCCGATGACAATGACCCAGGGGGATGGCCAGGCCAGCGTCCCCACCACCAGGTTGCCATTCACAGCTTCACCAAACCTAAACGGAGCAGGAGAGGACGGATGGGCAGTGGCCCCTGGGAAGGTCTCCCCAAGCCAATGCAGGACCGGTTGTGCACCCCAACACGGGAGAGACAGAGCCCCGAGCTTCCTGGGCACTTCCTGTCTGTGTGACCTCGGGCAAGTCATTTAACCTCTCCGAGACTCAGCTTGGTTTCCTCATCTGTAAAACCATTAGAAGCTATCTCATAAGATTGATGAGAGGATAAAGGAGGTGGCCGATGTCACATGCTTAGCACGGTGCCTGGTACAGATTACCAGCAGCACTTCTAGCAAAGGGCCACTGTGTATCGTGGCAAGTTTCTTAAGCTCTTGGAACCTCAGTGTCTCCATCCGGGAAATGGAGCATCTAGCCTCATCCACGTGGTGACGATTGGGGGAATCTAAGAATTTTCTAACACTGACGCTTTTAAGGTGGAAAGAGATGGCTCAGTAGGTAGAGAGAATTCTGTCCCTGTTGAAGGACCTCAAAACTCAGGTGAAGGGCTCTACTGCATGACTTTTTGTATCACTTTCAATCTTGGGAGAGGTCTACGGTTAAATGAAATGAGATAAGCAGAGGTTAAACTGCCCTAACGACTAAGAGGGGAAAATAGATGCAGAATTTCCACGTGACCATGTCACTTTCCTGCTTAAAACCCTTCAGGGCTTCCCCGCCATTTTATAAAATGCAGCTTCAACTTCCTGGTACCGAAGCTCAGGCCTCGAGGCCACGGCTCCAGCCTCAGGTCCCCACGCTCCGCCTTACGGAGCTGGCACGGTGCCCAGGGACCCGACTTCCGCGAGCTGAGCGCCTGCTTCCCCGGCTGTTTCTCCCTTCCACCTTCTTTCGTGCTGTCTTCACTGCCTAGAATGCCCTCCTCTCTCTACTGAGCGTTAAAAGTTGGAAAATTAAATGAGATAATGCGTTGAAGGCACATCTAGCATCCCCGTCCCTGGGAAGCCCTCCCTGACCCCCTGAGGGCTCCCACCTCCCATGCCCTCCCATCGCCCCCGGGCCTCACTTTATCACCACTCTGACCAGTCCGCATCTAAAGTCTCTTTTTGAGTATGGTTACCACCCCAAAAGAGCTCCTTCTGGACAAAGCCCATATGTTACTTTTCTTTGTAGGCCCAGAACCCAGGTCAGTGACAAAACATCAACATTTAGTAAATATCTGCTGAACGAATTAATGAATTAAGAGATTTTTAAGAAAAAAAAGTAAGATTATCATTCCAAGGGAAATGAAACCCCACAGAAGCTTCTTGGGCTGGAGTGACATGGGAAAGGTGAAATACGGGAAGATGAGCTTGCAGGCAGCCCCCTGTGGCTTTCCTCCCGCAGGGCCCAAAGCACAGGACTCAGCATCCTCTGCAGGTTTGCTTCCCTCTTACCCACCCCCACCCCCAGGAAAGAGCCTTGATTCCCTTACTTACTTGTCCCGCAGGACAACTCCCTCAATGCAGGCGCCGAAGAGAACAACAGAGCTGATGTCTGCAGTAGAGGATGAAGGAGAATGCCCAGGGTGGGGTGCCCCTCCTCTCCACCCCTCCTGCACCAGCCAGGTGGGGCAGCAGCTTCAGCTGCCCTCTCCCCAGCATGCCCCACCCAGCGGTCCCAGCCCAGCAGTGCAGGATACAGACAGCAGAGGTGGTGGCAATGGCCAGGATGGTGCCAGTGGGAATGGACTTCTGGGCATCCCTCAGGTCCCCAGAGCGGTTAGAACCAGCCATGATCCCTGTGAACAGAGAAGAACAGCTAGGACAGGACCCAGGGCCATGGGGAGACCAGACAGACAGACAGAAAGAACATCGGCCTCAGAGACAGGAAGGGCATGTCACTTGGCTTCTCTGAATTCCCTCATCTGTGTCACAGGGACTGAGCTGCTAGCTCCTGCCTAGGTGGTAGGGTGTGGGCTAAGAAATCCCCATCTTGGACTTTCTCCTACCCGGCCACTCCCAGGCAGGGTCTCCCCTTCACCTGTGACTGAGGGGAAGTAGATGCCAACCAGCAGGGTGAAGTAGGAGGTCATATCACTGAAGACATAGGGATGGTCCATATCAACAGGGGTGCCATCTGCCAGGCCCATGGAAGGCATCCCCTGCTTCTCCACAATCACGCCCTTGGTCAGGTAGGAGCTCCACAGGTTCTCTGCGGGGAGACGAGATGCTCAGTGGGCAGAGTCAGAAGTCAGGGCACCAGAGCTCTGGGACCAGGAGGTGGAATGGGCAAAAGGTCAGGGTCAAAGCCATGTCACTGCCCCCAGACCCTGGTTCCATTTTACTTCCCCCATGTCCTGAGCCCCCGCTTTGGGTCAGATCACGTGCAGCGTGTTCACAGACGAGTCAGACCTAGTCCCTGTCCTCAAGAAGTTCAGTCTAGGGGGATAAACAGACCCATAAACCCCTATCTCAGGCTCACTCAACACATCCCAAATGATCTCCCCACTTCTCCACCCCAGATCAGCTTCTTTCCTGCTGCCAGTAAATGGCACCACTATGAATTATGATAGTTTGGAATTGCCCTCACCTGCTCCCTCTCCACTCCTCCATACCAAACCATCTCCAAATGCTTTCCATTCCCTCTCCTAAATATTCCTCAAATGTGCCCCTTGTCTCTACTCCAGGATCTCTTGACTTTGGCACTGTTGACATTTTGGACCAGTTAATTTTGTGTTTGCAGGGGAGGCTGTCCTGTGCCTTGTAGGATGTTTAGCAACATCTCAGCCTCTACCCACTAGATGCCAGCAGCATCCCCCCTTTAGTTGTAACGGGCAAGACTATCTCCAGATATCGCAGGTCCTCTAGAGGACAAAATGACCCCTGGTTGAGAGGTACTGCTCATTCCCACCGGCACGGCTCCACCACTCTTGTTCAAAAAACCATCATCTCTCACCTGGACTCACAGCATCAGTCTCCTCCTGGCCTCCCTGCCTCTATTCCATCCCTTTTTAACCCACCCCCAATAACAGCCGGTATGAGCCTTCAGACATGCAGTTCTGACCCTGTCCCTCCCTTTCTAAAAACCCTTGGGTGGCACTTCATCATTCTTCAACATGGCTTCCAGATGCCCTAATCTAGCTAATGCCAGCCTCTCCAACATCACCCCCTTGCTTCTCCTTCCTTTGCACTTTGTGCCCCAGTCATACCAAATTATTTTGTGATTGGAAGGACACAGTATGCCCTTTTGTGTCTGCATGATTGTAGGCAAACCTGTCTTCTGTCTAGTAATTTCCTTATTCCCCTAGTAGAACTGGAAATCTGTTTGTCCTTCAAAACCCTCCTAGGGTTTTGGAAGCCTTGTCTTGCCGCCTCAGACACGTGATCATTCCTCCCCTGAGCAGACCCTGTTCACTGAGTGCACCTCCATGAACACTGTAACTTATTTGCTAATACATCTGTTTCTGTCGCTAGACTACTTGAGGCAAAGAACTGTGATTTATTTATTTTGTGTTCTTAGTACTTAGCACACTGCTAGGCACTTAGCAGGAGCTTAGTGGGATACTTTTTAAACTGATTCTCCTGAAACTGAAACTGTTAGGTAGTGAGATACTTAAAGACTCCTCTTCATTTCTACCCTTCCATGAAGCCAAGGACAGAATATGGTCCAGAGTAGGTGCTCAGTTAAAGCAGATTAAGTTTAATGGCATCCCAAGGAGAACCCCTTCATTCTAACCGCTTAACCTACTAACCCTGCAGCATTCCCTGGGGACCTAAACTCTTCCCTCCCCCAGACCTTTGATGAGGCCACTGGCTGCACCAGGAATGCCCTGGATCTCCGTGACATTGTTCCGGGTGAAGTACTCATCGCAGGTGGCGTTGAGAAAGCGGGAGGAGCAGAAAAGGCCCCAGAGCCGCGTGGTCACAGTCTCATTTCCTTCCCAAGCCAGCTTGGCACAGACATCAAAGCCATGGCGAGACAGTGTGCGGTTGCCCAGGAGGCAGATCCTAGGGAGAGAAACAAGGGAGGAGTATGGGGAGGGGCCTTGCCTTGCCCTAGCTTTACAACAGGACCACTGGTAGAGCTTTAAAAATACAGATTCCAGGGCCCCATATCCACAGATTCCTCATTTCCATCTGACTTAATTGGAATGGAGCCTGAAACATCATCATTCTTTCAAAGCTCCCCCAAATGATTCTAATATGCAGCCACGTGGAGAACCACTGCTTAATTACGTTGCAATGTTTCAGCACCATGGACAGCCTTCAATCGGTGCCCGCCTCCTCTAGGCATTGGAAATAGGGGACTCTGTCCTATGAAGAGTCAGAACCAACAGGAATCTGAGCCTTGGACCCTCTTTTCTGTGTCCTTTCCCATTCTAGAGAATTTGTCCAACACCAAGAGGTTGTCCCATTCCAGGAAATCGTGCCCACCCAGGAAATGTTCCCCTTACCATAATGTCCATCCCTTGACCAGCCATTCCCACTTAGGAAGTCCACCATATCTGCAAGAAGTTTGCCCTTACAAGGGAAATGTTCCCATTCTCAGAGAAGTTATTCCCCCCTGAACAGACTGCTCCAGAACAGGAGAGTTTCTTTCCTCCCAAAGGAAGTCATTCCCAACCGACAATCACTCAGGTTCTGAAAGGTGGGGTGAGTGGATTTGGTGGCGACTGGCATGCAGACCCTGGGACCAGGCCAGGCCTGAAGGAGGACCGTGCCTTAGGCTCAGAGAGGCAGCACTCACGGGAAGTTGGGTGGGTCGAAGGCAGACTTGATGACCCCTGCATAGATCGCCAGGATAGAGAGGATGACACAACCCAGGAACACAAGCGCAAATTTGTTGACGTACTTGACACCCACAAATACCACGGTGGCCATGCAAGTGAGCACACAGGTGCCATACACTCGCATATTGTTCAGCATGGCTGCTGCCTCCCCACTGGCATCCTCGGCCTTGAAGATGGCCATAGCCGGGAAGAGGTAAGCCTGTGGGAAAGGAGCACGGCAGTCAGGCCAGTGGCCCGGCAAAGACCAACTGAGAATCACCCCAGGGAAACAACCTGAGGTGCTGACCGGGCTTGGGGAAAAAAGATGTCTATCACAGCATATTTAGGAGAGGAAGACTCGAATAACATTCAGTGACAGAGGAATGGTTAAGGAAAGCAATTTTATCTCGCAAGAACTACGATGCAGGCATTAAACATGATATTACAAAAATGTTGAAAGCAATTGTTTATTTCTCTTACTTTGCTATTCATTATATTTCTCAACGATTATTTATTATTTTGTCATTTCCAACAGAAAGGCAGATATAAATTAGAGGTTCATCATTAGACAATTGTGTAAATAAATTATGATATTTCCATATAGGCTTTATAGAGTTGTTAAAAAGAACAACATAGGGGGTACGAGGGTAGTTGAGTGGAGGAATTATTGCCCGCCATGCGGAAGACCTGGGTTCGATTCCTGGCCTGTGCACTCCCACCCCGCCAAAAAAAAAATTCAACAAATGGTGTTGCAATAATGGGACAGTCACATGGAAAAAGAATGAAATGTGACCCCCACCACAGAGCATACAAAAACATAAAAGAATGACACAGACTTATATGGAGATTCAAAAAGCTATTCGTATTATATGACGTGAAAACAATCAGGCTAAAAAAAAAGGGAACAAAACTTGTGATCTGTTTCTGTAAATATATATATATACGTGTACCTGTATGAGTGCATGTGTTTAGATACACCAAAATGTTACTAGTAGTTTTCCCTAAGTAGTGAAAATGTAAATAATCTTTGTTTCTCCTTTTGCACATCTGTGTTTTCTAAAACTTCTACACTAAATATTAAAGTGTATATTCTTACAAAAGTTATTTTCACTTGTCAATTATGTTTACAAAGAATTTCAAGTTATTTAGAGTAATGTTTGTGGCACAGAATTATATTTTACAAAGGCAGGACACCATACTGCATAGAAAAACAAAACCAATACACCGAAAGGCTAATGGTGATTTTCTTTGGGGAAATGTCATTCCCTTCTTTACATTCTTTGATATATTTCCAATTTTGTATAATGGGAAGAATCACTTTTACCATAATAAACACCTATTTCATTTTTTTAAGTCCTGGTAGGTCACTCACTCATCTCTCATCACTCTCCTCCCAGGCCTTGGCTCCCCAGCCCACCCTCTCCCTGTGCAACTCCAGTCTGGTCCGAAATCGGGACCCTGTGACCCCTGTGAGTTCCAGGCCTCCAAGAGAGTGTGGTGCCGCGGACAAGCACAGGCTTTGGCGTGAGAAAGACCCAGGCTCACATCCCTCCCACGACCTCCTTAAACTCTCTGAGCCTTGCTTTCCTCATCTGTAAAATGGCAGATTCCTAGGAGAATAGGAGAGTTGTGAGGCCCACAAGGAGAAAGTGCTTGGGAAACGTCAGCTCCACTTTCTATACCCCTGGGAACCCTGTCCAGCTCCCACACCCTCCAGGAGGGACAAGAAGAACAGAGCCCTAAGTCAGCAGCCCTCGCCTTCAAACCCTCTGCCCAGGCATAGCCCCCAACTGGGCCTCCTGGGAGGTGCCCGCCCTCACGCCCCACCACTCACTCTCCACGTGGGTCCCTCATAGCTTTCTTCTCTTGGGCAATCCAAGAGCTGCCATTCCTCTGCAGTGAACTCATGGAGCCCTTAGCAGAGTCCCTGGTATGTGGTACGGATCCCAACATGGTAGCTATTGTGTGACATTACTAGTATTACGTCTACTGTTATTTATTTATTATTCTTTTTTTGCATGGACAGGCACCGGGAATCGAACCTGGGTCTCCCGCATGGCAGGCAGGAATTCTGCCTGCTGAGCCACAGTGGCCCGCCCTTCTACTGTTATTTTAACCCACTTCCACCATTTGGTAGCTGAGTGACCTTCAGCAAGTTGCATCACCTCTCTGAGCTTCAGTTTTCTCATTTGTAAAATGGGAATCATAATACCTAAGCCTCAGGAGGATTCCAGATCATGACTGTAAAGCACTTGGAACTGTGCTGAGAGCACAGCGGGTGCCTGGTAAATGGCAACCGTTTATGCACTTAGCGTATCTTGTCTTCCCAACTGCACTGTGGACTCTCTAAAGGCAGACACCACACTGACTTCTCTTTGGCCTTACTGCATGGCCTGGCCTACAGGGGGTGTCCGGGAACACCGGGGAGCTGATGGCCCAGGGCCCTCTCACCAGCAAGATTTCGATGGTGCCCAGGATGTACATGGCCCCAGCAAAGGTAGTGCCCAGGTAGAAGCAGAGGCCCACGGCACCACCAAACTCTGGGCCCAGAGACCTGGAAATCATGTAGTAGGAGCCGCCAGCTGCAGAGAGAACCTAGTATCAGCAAAAAGTTCAAGGGGCACTGGGCTCCTGAAGGGGAATGGGGCCCAAGGACAGAGGCAGAGAGGGGTCTGCTCAGCCTTATAGGCTTTTCAGGCTGCAGCCCTAAAAAGGGGCCTGGTGAGAGTCCCAGCCAGCCACTCTGCGTGGGGTTTTGCAGCTCTAATGACCATACTCCCCAGGGCCCGCGGCTGCCACTGTCTCACTCCACACCAGCGGCCGCCTCGCCCCCGCTCCCCAGCAGGGCTGCCCTTACCGCCTCCCTCAGCACTGTCACCCAGACGCAGGCCTGCAATGCCCTGATCGCCCCCAAACCCCAGGGCACCGTCCCACCCCCCAACTCTTCAGGAAGGCCCAGGGACATACCAGGCACAACACCGTTGGTGGCGATGGCGCTCATCGAGATGGCCGTGAGCATGGTCTGCAGGAGAGAGGGGGTCAGCGCGGCGGCTGGGGCAGTGGGCAGCGGGGCCTGGGTGGGGGCCAAGCCTTACATCCCAGAAACACCCGCCAAACCCACAGGTTCTCTTCCGCTGAGCTTCTCCCTGGTCCTGTTCCAACTTCAACTCCTGCCAAGTGCTCTTGTCAAGAAAACCTCTTATTCACCACGTGAGCGAAGGAGCACGCAACACAGCGTCAGGGAGCTCGGGGCGGGGCGGGGGGTCCCAGCTTGGCCTCTGCACTTCTCTAAGGCTCGGGTCCTTCATGTATAAAAGAAGGGCAGGCCCCTCGGCACTGTCTACCCTGCATGCAGCGCCGTCTCAGAGGATGTGAGAGAAACTGCACACGTGACCACAGGCAGTGTTCAGTGAGTATTTGACTTTTTAGACAGGATGGAAAGAATCCAGTTGTATAGCTGTTTGTGGCACATAATCCTATTTTTCATGAGTCTGGCCCTATCAAAGTTTAACTATGATGGGATTATGGGTGGGCTTTATTTTCACCTTTACACTTATCTTTTTCATCACCGAACCTGCATGACTTGTGTAAACACACGCGTGCACGCACGCGTGCACACACACAGACAGGTGACCCCGGTTAACAGTGACTGAGGGGCGAGCGGGCGAGATGCAGGCAGGCCCAGCCAGAGCGCGTTCATCCCCAAGGCGCACAGGCAGCGGCGCCTATAAAAAGCTCGGGTCTCCTGCTACCCGCCCCCCCGGCCCGCCCCCAGGCCTCCGGCCGTCCCAGCTGCCGCGCGTGGGCGAGGCGGGGGCGGCACTCACGCAGGAGCAGCAGATGAACACCATGCAGAAGGCCTCCAGGACGCCCGCGATGCCCACCACCCAGGTGAGCCGCAGGAACAGGATGACGCCGAAGATGTTCTGCAGGCACGGCAGGTACACGCCCATGAAGGTGCCCATGCGCGGGGCCTGCGGGAGCCCGCGTCAGCCTCGGCTGCCCCCGGCCACTCCGGCCACACCCGGCCCATCCCCCCTCCCCTGTTCCTCCCCTCCACCCCCAACTCCTGCCCCTCCGAGTCAATCCTCCCTTCTCTGCTCTCCTCCAGCTCCCATCCCTTCAGGCCGCCACCATCCAGCCTGTACACCTCCCTCTCCCCCTCCGTCTCCATGCCTCATTCCACATTCCCTCCTCTCCCCCCAGCCCCCTCTCCCATCCCTCCGCCTCCATCATCCATCCCTTCATCTGACTCCACTTCTCCTCCTCCCCTCCATCCTTTCTTCTTCCCCCAGCCCTTATTTCCCAAAACTCCCCACCTGCACCGGTTTCTTTTTGCCACCCTCATTGTTTTCTGCCTCTTCGTGCTCCCTACTTCCCTGGGGCAGATTGGTGTAGTTGGCCAGACCGCTGAGCAGGGAGGACACCATGGGGCTGGTGTCCATCTCCTCCTGCAGAAGGAGGGTGGCAGTGTCAAGACACTGGGGGTGGAGGGTAGGAGGTGGGGTCAGAGGGAGGGAAGGGTGCAGAGGGAGATATGAGGGTGAGAGCAAAACCACTGAGGTTGAGATGAGATGGGGAAGGAGGAGGAACAGCAAGGAGAGCAGGGAAAAAGGAGAGTAGGATAAGAAGAGGGGAGGAGTGGGTGGAGGAGGTAAAGCCAGGGAGGGAGAAGGAGGGGTGGGGGAGAGTCAAGGAGTAAAGATGGAGAGGAGAGCACTATTCCCTAGGGAGGGAGGCAGCAGCTGATAGGCGGGGATAATGAATTGTAGGTGGGGGCCCAACACCGCTAGCAGCCCACCTCAAACAGGGCCATGTTCTTGCCATCGTACTCCTTTCCCTTCTCTGTATCAGTGCTGTTGATGAAGGGACTGCTCTCCTTGGGGTTGCCATCACCTGAGAAGGCAGAGGAGTTATGGGTCTGGCGCCAGCTGCTTGCCCTCCATCCACTTGGGCATCTAGCTGTGCAGCCATTTTAACATTGAACCTCAGTTTGGTCAATGGAAAAATGGAGATAATACTACCTCCCTTGCATGATTTTAGATTGAAAGCATGTACAAAGACCCCAACGTACAACTTGGAAGTAACAGGTATTTAATAAACATGTGAATGTTTCCCTGCTCTCTTGGGGGGTCCTACTTCATTTCCAGGACACCCACAGAGATGCTTCGGGGCCCCCTTCTTGAACATCTCTGGACCCATCCTGAGGCGGAGGCATGCTTTCTCCAGAGGACAGGACAGAAATACATAGCCTGAGGCTCCAGGGACACTCCACCTCTTGGAGAATTGAGCCCCTCTAGCCTCTCCTATACCCTTCATTCACCTTTGGTCAACGTGCATTTATCAGATGGCCACCATGTGCCAGCACAAGCACAGGGAGCAAATGGCAAAATAAACACCATCCCTGCCCTCAGGGAGCCCAAGCTCAGGGAAGATGAACCAATAATCAGGAATCTCCAACCCAGAGCAGTAACACTCTGATAGAAGACAAACAAGGAACTGTGCGAACACAGGAAAGGCATTCAGCCCAGTCTGGGAGGTCACAGAAGGCTTGCCAGAGGAAGTGATGTTTCGGCTGAGAACTGAAGGATGAGTAAGAACTAGACTAGGAGAGAGGCAGGGAAAGCATTCCAGGCAAACAGAACAATATGTCTGATGGTCCAGAGGTGAGAGCAAACAGAGTGGGTGAAAGAAGCCAAGAGCAGTTTGAGCTGGCTGGAATCTGAGGAAGGAGCATGTGAGGAGATGAAGGATGGATAGTGGCATATGAGAAGATAAACCTGGGAAGGTAAAGTGTGGACTGGGTCCCTCAAAGATTAACAGGTCATGTTAAAAAGTTCGACCTCATCCAGAGGACTGTGGGAAGTCACTGAAGAATTTCAGTCAAAGAAGTGCCATGACAAAAGGCTGTTAGGTGACTTCACTAATATGAACTCCCTAGAAAATGTAAACTCAGACTATTAAAATACAGAATATAGGAGATTTAGAGATAGACAGAATCTAGGGAAGGAGGAGCAATTACCTAATATGTAGAAATTTGTTAAGGAGGTTGAACTTAAATGTATGGGAATGGATAGAGATGTGGGTAATAGGTTAGTGGGATTATAAGTAATAGTGCCATATGTATTTTTTTTTGCACAGTAAGAAGGGTTTTTTTAATTTGAAATATAATCTGAGCAACATGAGTGCAGCTGAGAGGAGGAGGGACTGGCCATCTGGGGCAGGAGAATAGTGCCATATTAAAGGTGAATAGTATTGAAAGGAGTTGTTGAAAGTCAGATATCTCACTGATGAGCACTACAAATAAAAATAAGTTCTTGCATTAACTACTTCAAAGGTATTATACTTGTATAAAAAGTTAGTGGTGGAGAGGCATATGGGGAAAACTACCTTTGCATACCTTGGACTACATTTAACAGAAATATCTCCCTAGTACCACAGTAATAGTATGGATAAGTAATGGGGGGGGATAAGAGTTTTGGGTTTTCTCTTCGTGTGGGAGTGTCTATATGTTACTTTTCTCTTTGGAGCAATGAAAATTGTCTAAATTGAGATTAGTGATGATTATATAACTAAGTGAGGATATTGTGAGACATTGTTTATTTTTGATAGAATGTATGATAAGTGCATATATCTTAACACAATCTGCAGATTCAAAAAGATAAATAAACAAACAGGAAAAAAAAAAAAGCACCATGATCAGATTTATATTGGAAAATAGTCACTCTGGTCTTTAGGCAAAGAATACAGATTCTAGTTGGAGAATTTCAGAGATCCCGGCAAGGGACTGATGATGGAGGCAAGGGAGGGCAATGGACAGACTCAAGGATTCTTAGCACTTACTTCCATATCAGGTGTTCAGGGAAGGCGATGAATAATCTGGGGTAATGCCTAGGGTTTCTAGCATAGGTGAATGGGTGGATGGTGGTGCTACTAAATAAATGGAGGAGACTGGAACAGGAGGAAGTTGAGCGTGGGGAAGATGATAAATTTGGTTAAGGGTAAGATGCTGTATGACACTCAAGTAGATATGTCCAGAAACCACACGGATATGCTGATAACTCTAGGACGGAGAAGACAGATTGGGCAGAGAAAGAGATGGGAGTCATCCATGTAAGGATATGTAGGAAGTATACGAAGCCAAGTGCCTGGATGAGACCACCCAAGGAGAAAGCCTCTCAGACATCAGGAGGGCAGGGTCCTTTCAGAGAGGTGTAAGTGCCCCCACCCAAGCATATTTCCTTGGCTCCGGTCATCACCTTTCCTCGGTGCCAGGCCTGAATTCCATAGTGGACCTCTCTCTGGACCCTGAAGAAACACTCCCCCAATCCCAAGTGCAGCTGAGGCTCTATGTACTTTGAATCTACTGGTCGTCTCATGTCCTGGCATCTCTCCCTCCCCATTTCCATCTGCCCAAATCTCATTCTTCTCCTCTCTACCTCCTGGAAACTTTCCTTAGTCACCCATCTAGAGTCCATCCCCAGAGCATGAGCTTTTCCTCTGTCAGAAGCTCAATCCCATCCTATCTCAAAATCGGGGGGGGGGGGGTAGAAGAGTAAGTGATGCCTCACCTGCTCCAGAGAACCCCACCACCCACTGTCTTTTGCCACCACCTCCACCTCATCCATCAGAGCAGAAACTACTGGTTCCTGGGTAAGGGACCACCACCAGCTCTTTCTTCTTCTCATATATGTGAGTTCCTGGAGAAGCAGACCATCCTCCCAGTGGGGGCCCAGCACGTGACAGATACTCTGGAAAAGAGTTTTGGGAGATAAATTTCCCTGGGTTCCCTTCCTGACCCCAGGATCTCAGAAGAGCCACCTGGAGCCAAAGAACGGGAGAAATAAGAGGGAAGGGAGATGCCCTCCTTTAAAAATGCTGACAAGATGCCTCCTATTCTCGCCACACCCTGGTGGGGACTAGGGAGGGTGAGGGAAGATGAGACGAGAAGAAATTTCCTAGTGGTTAGACAAAGGGCTGGAGTCAAGGAGACCTAGGTTCCAGACCAAGCTTCACGGATGCGTCGTCACATCGGGAAAGTCACTGGAAAGCCCTAAACCTCAGTTTCCTCCTGTGCAAAGGGATTTAATAACCGTGCGTAACTCACAGGCCTGTTGCGGAGATTAAATAACACCCGCCGGGTGTGCCTAGCTCGTGAGGGCAGCTTTTGCCACGCTTGTTGTTATCAGCAAACGTGATGCCCCTCCTGCCCAGGTTCCCCACCCCACACCACCCACCCCCCCACCCCCACCCGCAAGCTTTAGGGGCTCCGTCTCCTGCCGGGCTGGGTCCCTCCCCACGCCGCGTCCGCTCTCAAGGCCACGGCACCCAAACAGGTGAGCTCCTCCCCTCCGCCTGCACGCCCCCTCTCAAGCCCCGCCTCCTTCGCGGGGGCGGGGGGCGCGCGGGGGGTGGGGTGGGAAAGGGGGCGTCGCGGCCCGAGACCCGGCGAGGAGGCGGCAGGGCGCTGGTCTCCATGGCGACCGCGCGGGCAGAGCGCGCAGCGCCGAGCTCAGCAGGCCCCGCGCCGGCCGCGGCTTATGTAACGCGGCGCGCACACTCGCGGCCGGGTCCCCGCGCGGAGCGGCGGCCAGGGGAGGGGGCGGCGCGCGGGGCTCGCCCTGGGGCCCGCCTCCCCACCCGCCGCCGGGGCCCGACCCCGGGCGCCCGGGCCTCGACTACCAGAGCCGACGTCGTCCCCTCCCTGGAAGGCCAGGCGCACCGGGTGCGGGCCGGGGGCCGGGGAGCTTCCTGGGCGTTCCGCCGAGTGGGCCCGCGAAGGCAGAACTCGGCCCGATTGCTCAGAGCCGGGCGTCAGGACGGCGGGGGAGCGCCCGGGAGCGCGCGCCCGCCGAAGGCCCGGCCAGACGGAGGCTGAGCCCTCCCCGCCCCCGCCCCCAGGGAGCTCTCAGCCCGAATCGGCTTTCAATTAAGCTGCGGCGGCCTGAGCTCCCGGGGAGGAAGGAGGCGAGCGGCGCGGACTAAGGAGCCTCCCCTGGGCCCCGGGGCCAGGCCTGGGGGAATCCCCAAGCCAGCTCGGGGGTGAGGGGGCATCAGAGCCCAAGGGAAAAGGAGACCTGGAGGCAGGGGGCAATATCCTTGGGTTCTTCTTTAGTCTCGAGGCGCCGGCTCAGTCCGGCCGTTCCCACCTCCCCGCGATCAGCACCCAGATCCTCCCCCTACATCCCAAGACCGCCAGGGACTCTTGATCTGATGGTCCTTCCTCCCTCAAGGCCGGCAGGTGCTCAGCGCCCCCTACCACCATCTCCAGGAGCCGCTGGGAGGCTGACCCGCTCTGGGGCCCAGAATGCCAGGTCCTGGTTAGTCTAGTTCTCGGTGGTGGACCCCACATAGAGAGAGTTTCGAGATGGCTCCGCTATACTCAGTGTCTGGAATTTGCTGCGGATGGAGAGAGCTGAATGGAGTTCCTAGTTTGGCTCCTGAGCCACACACATAAATGCCACTTTTCTAGGCCTCCGAACACCTCAGTGAAACCCCGAGGCAGAGCACTGACTGATGTAGGGCAGAGAAAAGAGGGGGGGATCGGACCATCCACCGTATCTGGGGGAGCAGAGAGACGACCTCTCACGCTGTGTCCGGGACCTCAGAGTTGAGGCATCGGAAGGGGATCCCGGATGGAATGACCCCTCTCCGCTCCCCGGACGCCGCGTCGGAATGCCTGGGCTGCTGCAGACGCGACTTTGCCAACCCCCTCCCCCACAGGTGAAGGCTGGGGAAGGCTGCGGGAGGAGGTGACCCCAGGGGCACTGGGGAGATGGATGAGCTGGGCAATCAGAGGTTCTGACCCCTGTATATCACGCAGCCCCGTGGAGCAAGAGGGGGTCTCAAACAAAGGATTGAGGACCCTGGTGTCCACAGCCTTCCCAAGCGACCACTTAGCCCTGGCTCGGATCCAGAGTCCAGAGGACCTCAGAGTCTAAACTGCCAGTCCCTAGAAGACCCCATTCTTTCAGGGCCCTTCAGCCATCCCTCAGCGAGGTCTGCGGGAGTCTCAGCCCAGAGGGTCACCAATGCCCAGGGGAGCATTTGAAGGCGCTGAGTGCAGACAGCCGGAGCGGGAGGCGCGCTATTGCGCAGGGGACGCAGCACCGCTGGAGGGTGTGTGTGTGTGGGGGGGGGGCAGCTGACAGTCATGATGGATGGCTGAAACCGCTGGGGGGCGGCGGGGAACATGGGACCCCGAGGGGGTGCTGGCCTCGAAGACCTCAGAACAGGGAAAGCGTGGAGGAGGGCGGGGGAGAGTGGAAGCAACGAAAGGACTTGCTCTGAGCCCCTCGGCTCCTGGCGAATCTCCGCACCCACCGCAGCGCGTCTGCAGTGTCAGCGCGGCCGTGCTGGGCCCTCAGCCTCTAGGACCCCACTCCTGAGGCCTCATTCGGAAGCCAGCGAAGCCAATAGAATGGCTCCCCCTGCCCCGCCCTGGGAAGCTCACTGCCGCCCCAGGGCATCAAGAGGAGAGGGAAAGGGGGAAGAAAGATCTTGCTTCGGGTCCTGAAGAGGAGCCCCTGGGGAAGAGAGAGGACAGGGAGAGGGAGATTCTGCAAAGTAGAGACGAATATTTCCGGAGGAGGTACGCTCCAGTCTGAGCTCCGACATCGGACTGCCTTGGGGGAGGGGCCCGGATTGCACCAAGTGTCCCCTGAAGAAGACACCGCAGCCCGGACGGGGGCTGTCATATGCCTCTAACTCCCTATATCCACCTCCCCCCACCTTTCAGCTGGAAGTCTCAGAACGAGGGACTGCCGCAGACTGTACCCCCCACCCCGCGACGCCGGTCCCGGCTCTGCGCCAGGACGCCGGGGTCCCTTCTCGGGGAAAGCAGTCCTCCTCCCGCTCCGTCGAGCTCCACGTCAGCCCTTTCTATCTCCACCATCCCCTTCCTACCGCCTTTCCCGCTTGGCTAAAGCCTGGTCTGTACCCGGGGCCGTGGGCAACTGCAAGCCCTCGGCTGTCAGCCCTGCCCCCGGGCGCGGCGCATTCCAGCACCTCGGACAGCGCCTGGCGCATTCCAATGGAACCGGGCGCCAGGCCGCCTCCGGCGCCCACCGCCCGGGTCAGTCACAGCCTCTTCTCCGAAAAAGGCAACCCCCGCTCCGCCTCCAACCCCAGAGCTGCCTCCCCTCCCCGCCGCCCCCTCCCACGCCGCCCCCGGACCACTGCTTACCAGGGTTGGCTCCCCCATCGCCGTCCTCGCAGTCCGTCAGGTTGTTTAGCATGGTGGCGGCGCGGCGCCGGGCCGGGGGGTGGCTGCGCCGCCTTGCCCGCGCCCCTCTGCCCGCCTTCGCCGCTCTCTAGCTCGCTCTAGCTCTCGCTTTCCGCTCCACGGAGGAGGAAGCTGCAGTGCCCGCCTGCCCGGCGCACACACACTCGCACACGGACACACGCTCACACCCGCGCGCGCCCCCTCCCAGCGGCGGCGCTGCTCACCTCATCCCGTATGCAGGAGGCGTGAGCCACTGGCGGGGTTTTGGGGGGGGGGAGCGCGGGAGGGAGAGAGGAGAGGGAACCAGGAGCCGGCAGAGCAGCCTGGAGGCCCCTTCGCACGAAAACTGGGGGCCTGCGCGTGTGGGCTGGAGGGGAAGTGCGGGGTTCGGGGGCCTCGCCTCCCTTGAGCAGACGCAGTCCCCCCTCCCACTCTCCGACGTAGGCGGGGCCCGGCACGTGGGCAGGTGCCATCCCGCGCCCTAAAAATAACGGCAGGGAACTAGGTCGCGGCCGCGGGGAGGCGGCCTGACAGCGGCTGCTGGGCAGGGGGTCTGGGGGGACCCCCGGGGGGCAGATAAGGGGGACTGAGGCAGGAGGGGGTGGCAGCATGGAATACGCAGCCCTGGGGAACCTGACTGCAAAGCTGGAGAGGCCGACCCTGAAAGGAGGAGGAGAACCAGACCCTCTACCAAATCACTGTTTAAGGGGAGGGAGCTGGATGCCTGTTAAAGCCCGGGGGGGTTAATTGAAGGACTGTGCTGTCCCCGGGGCTTCAGGGTCACCAGATTGAACCATCTGGCCCATCTTTTCTTAAAATGGGAGGGGAAAGAGCCTGAGGAGATGCAGTGAACTCTCTCTTGTGCTTAGACTGACAGGAGTCCCACATCCCACTCCCAAGTCAGATCTCTGGGACCCACAGACAGGGACCCTCTGACTGTGGAGTGATCCCTGGGGAGATGTGATGAGAAGGAGAGGAGGAAGCAGGAAGGTTCCCGGAGCTCTGACTCCCCACTGAGGATGGTGCAGCCTCCAGGGAGGGCAGGCTGATCCAAAGCCTGGCCAGGGACAGAGTGGGGGAGGGTGGAATGAGGCCGCCTGTCGGTTTGGGACCAGATTTTCTCCTGGGGCGGGAGTGTCTAATCCCCTAATCCAGGATTGCTGTCTGAGGCTTCTAGAGGCAACAGTCTCTCGATGTTCCTCCCCTTCCCCAGAGATCATTTTGGGACCCCCCTCACCAGCCCTAGAGTCCAGGCTTGAGCCAGTGGTGGAGACAACTCAGGAAGCAGTATCAAAGGTTTTTGAGTCTCTGGAAGAGCAAAACATCCGAGGGCAGGAGCAGACTAAGGAGAAATGACCATCAGACTTACCCTAGCCCCCATGCTAGCCCCCTAAATTCCAAAAAAATTCCAGAGCTGAAGGGGATCTTGCCAATGGTCTCACTTAATGCAAAGTTTTCATTTTATAGCTTTCATTTACTAAGACCCAGAGAGAGGAAATGACTACCTGTGAACCCAATGCCAGTGAATGGCAGAACTCAGTCTAGAACCCTCCACTAGAACCCAGTTCTCGCTACTCCAGTTTAAGACTCTCCTTTTCAACAGAACCCCCTTTTAAACCGGCCCCGCCTCCAACAGAAGGGACAAGTAGTCATTACCATGCTGCTCAGCAGCCTGATTCCTGACATCTGTAAAAAGGAACAGGGACTAGGTCGGGGGTGAGTTTTCCTCTCATTTCTTGTTCAGGCTTCAGAGGTGCAGAACTGGAGCTGCCTGACTGCGGCAATGGAAACCGAGCCAAGAAGAATTTTAAGGGTCCTAAAGAACCATCCATAACCCTGGAGACTCCATCATAGGGCAGGACTCTTTCAGGACCATGGACAGGGCAAAAGCCAGCGGCCCAGACTCCACTGCCGGAATTTCAATGACTTCAGGCTGGGCCAACCAGGGCATCTGTGATAGCTGAGTCAGATATGCCTCTGAGGGACCCACCAATATTACTGCCAATGGATTTTGTAGACACTCACGGACCCTTGAGGGTAGAGAGCTAGCTATTCAGACAAGGTGTGAGAATTGGTCTTCTTGGGTCTCCCATATAGTAAACCACACAAAAAAGGGAGGTGTGTTTGGATTGGTGACAGGGATCCAAAGGAGAGCAGGTAGCCCACTTGTGTTCAGGAGTGTTTAAGAGCTTCTAAGCATCCCACTACATGCATACCACCATCACCTCACTAGGGTTTTGTCTTACGCTATAGAGACATGCAACAGAGTAAAATGTGCATAGTGTGTTTGAGAAGCACTGTGGAATTAAGTACATGTTGAGATTACTCAGCAACCCCAGGTCTAGAGGGGCTCCTCCATGGGTATTCCCTTATTTTATGGCCCAGAGGTAGTAAAAAAAAAAAAGTTCTGCCTACCCAGAGAGCCATATTTTACTGAATCCACTGACAGGGAAATCTAGATCCCAAAGGCATACAAGTGAAGGCAGGGTACCCAATCTGTCCACCCTCACCAGAACTCCCATTCTCAAGAGGCATATGAAATTCAGTATCCCCGCCTGTAAAATGAAAGGATCAGGCTGGATAATCCAGAGGACTTCTTCCTGTTCTAAAAACTTTTAATGCTGTCTCCATTTCCCTCAGACTAAAGCCATAGAGTCCTTGAGGAGCCCAGGCCAATGAGAACACGGCACAAAGGCAAGACCCTGGCCCCTCAATTCACACCCCTCACCTCTCAAAGAGACTGGGTCCTACTCTGGCTTCAGATCAATACTCTGACTTGAGACTTTGAAACAAACATACTGCAAGCATCTCCTGCATTGCCAGCAAGAGGTGACCCTCAGCTGTGGGCCCCAGGAACTTGACTGCCAGTTCAGCACCCTGTCCCCACCCAGAACCCTAAGAAGATCTAAGGCTAGGGGAACCCTCTCATTAAAGCAGCACAAGATGCAGAGCTGGCAGTGTCCTATTTCTGAACTTTGAGTCTCTAAAACTCATTCTCCCCCCTACTGTATGCTTCTCAGAGAGGAAAAAATCTCAGGGAGGTTGCCTCCTGGCTCTCTTAGGATTTGGGAGCTGGAGGAGACTTTATATAATATTTTTTACCCTCCACTGATGGGGAAATTGGAATCTAAAATGGAAAGGCACAAATTTTCTTCCTGGATGAAAATGTGGCTGTCTGGGAACTAAAATCCAGCCCTCTGACCTTCAGCCCAGGGCTCCATCCACTGCACCAGGATGAGGCACTCTTTTGAGGGAGCTGAGGCCATCTGGTTGTGTCAGTCCCCATCCTTATCTCCACATCATTATCCCCATCATTATCTGGTCTCATGGGGTCAAGGCCCTGAGCCCCCTCCTTCACTCTTCTCTTCACCACCTGCATGCCCCTCCTCCAAACCTCAACTCCTTGCAGTGAACTGAGTCCAGCACACAGCACACCCCACACACAGGGCTCGCCACAGAGCACGTCAACCACCACCGTCTCCGTAGCAACCAGGGGCTTAATTAACAGGCTGCATCTCCGTCACCATGGCAATGGCACCCCAACAACCCCTCATTCCCCTTCGGACTCAGCTCATCTTCCCTCTTCCCCAATCCAGAACCCCTTCTCACTGTACCCACCCCTCATCCCCATCCCACCTGGAGAACTGGGCCTACAGATCGCTGTGGTTCATTGAGAAGAGGGGAGGGGAGAAGAAGGGGAAGAGAGAGAGGGAGAGAGTGAGCAGCCTGTCACCATGGCAACTGCAGCCCCGTTCATAACCACTTTGTTGCCATGGAGATTCCCAAGGCTCACCTTGGGCTGAGGTACTGGGCAGTGAGGTTCTGAGCCCTGGTTTGGGAGGTGGGGTCACTGGAAAACTCCCTGGACAGGTTGCAGGAGACCTCCAGATCAGACATTTGCACCAATAACAGCATCTTCCCAATTTACAGATGGAGAGACTAAAACATGAGATCCGGATCTAGGGGAGGCACTATACCCTTCTAGAAGAGTATAATTTAGAAGAACATCACCCTTCTAAATCATCAGAGAATTTTAGCTTTTTTTTTTTTTTTTGGCTAGAAGTATACTCAGATAACTTTCTATTCTATTCTAAACTTTGTACTGCAGATGGGGAAATCAAGGTTCAGCGAGGGGAAGCAATGGACCCAAGGAGCTAGAGCGCGAATGGACTAATTTACAGTCTTGCTCTGTTCTTGTAACCCAAGTTCGCTCCCTTTCCCTCCAATTTCTGCGAGTCTTAACCCAGGCCCAGTTCTCTTTCCACTGCTCTGTCCTCCTCGCTGAGAAACTGAGACACGGTAGGAGCATGTGTAAAGAGATGGGGAAGAGGCTTGGAGTTGTAGCAATTTGTTTCAGGGACACTTCTATCCAGCCAGTTCACCATTAGTTTTCCCCAGGTTCTGATGAGGCAACCGGGGCATGGGGCTGCAACCCAGAGTTAATGGTAGCTTCAGGGCCCAGCCTCAAACTTGCTTTTTGCACCCACTGTAAGTCGTTTCCCATCTATAGCTGATTCTCTGAGAGCCAGAAGCCCCCCTAGGGGTAAACACCATTCCCTTGGCACAAAATGAAGGACAATGGTCACACACATGACCTGCAAAACTTCCCCCAATGCTCCTTCCACATTACACATGTTGCCGTGCCTCCCTTTGGGCCTGGGGGAGGACAGGAGGTGGAGAGAGCATCTCCCTGGGGCTAGAGGACTGGCACAAGAACAGCTGTGAGAAAGATGACACCAGATGTTGGGTTCCCCACGGGAGCTGTAGTTGCCTGCTTCCCATGCAGTGTGATCTCCCTGGGAGGCGGTGCTCAAAGCTGACAGGGCTTAAGAGGCTAAAAGTCATCCAAATCTTTCTGAAAATAGAGCTTCTGACACCCATATGCAGACAGGCACCCACTCTCACAGACAGACAGACGCAGAGATCCTCACCCTGACATACCTATCAACACACCAGATACAGGAACACATATAAGCACTGACAGGTCATCAGAGCCAGTGTGGGATGCTCCTTCCTCAAGACACACACACAGAGCCCTGCCACAGCACCCAGAATTCCATGCTCACATCCAGTTTGCACACACGTCTGCACGCCCAAAGTCTGAGGGCTGGATTTCACCTCAGTCTTGCAGGGAGACGTGGGTGTGAATGGGAAGACTGACCAAGCATCTTGGGACAAGAGAGGGGCAGGGAATGGGGGGTGGGAAGAGAGAAGGGCAGGGAATAGGGGGTGGGAAGAGAGACGGGGTAGGAGAAGCAGGCACCTACAGCCACAACCCCTCTGACCTGAGAAGCACGAAGCCCCTACTAAGTGCCAGACTCTATCTAGGTTTAGAACTCAGAATTCAGGGATAAAAGGATGTAGTCCCTGCCCTTGAGATGCTCCAATGGAGGCGACAGTAAATAGCTGCTCTCCAATGGGACATGTGCTTTAATGGTGCAGTGGGTGGAGAGGAGAGAAAATGACTACTTATGCCTGGGAGCAAGAAAAAGTGAGAAGGCTTTTAGAAGAGGTTAAATGAGCTATGACTTTCCTATGAGTTTCCCTGGCTGCTGGGGAAGGTAGCAAACACAGATAGGTATACCAGGAACAAATGAGGAGAGGATGCAAATGAGGAGAGGACTCGAATGACAGATTGTCCTCCAGGTGACAGGGAGCCTGTGTGGAGTGTGGTTAGGGCAGGACATGAGGCAGGCAGACCAGTGGGGAGGCTGTGGGCGCCGCCACGTGAGAGACCCAGCTTAGACCAGCCTGGGGGTGGCAGAGGTGGGGAGATGTGGCCGGATTCAGGGTGAGTTTGGAGTGGAGTGGCCAAGACTCGAGGAAATTGGATTTAGTGGGAAGAGAAAAAGAGGTGTTGAAAACGGCTCCCGGATTTCTCGCTTTCAAGTCTGGGAGGATGGTAAAGCCATTCATGAAAATGGGAAAAGGGGCAGACTCACTATGGGGAAGACCAAGAGTGGGGAAAAAAAAATCCAAGTGGCCATGTCCAGGAAGCGGTCGGTTCATAGAGTTCACTGGGGAAGTCCAGGCCTCGGTTGGGTCAAATATGCAGTGAAGCAGTTCGCCCTTCTAGGGCTTTGGGCGCCTGCGTTTG